>JAJOZX010012220.1:60000-97982 GCA_023014485.1 Bathynomus jamesi
TAAGTCATGATATTTTCGTTAGTTAGCCTTATAAGGCTAGTTTCACGGTAGAGCACGTATTGGAATATGGTAGATCACAGTTTCGCGGTAGAGCACATATTGGAAGAGCACCCTCGTTTCTCCTAATTATATCTTCGTACATAAGCTTTTTTTGAAAATTTAATTTAATTTTAAAATTTAAAGAAACCTATTTCTGAGATAAGAAAACAACATTTTGACGAAGGATTCATTAAAAGTGTTTTGATTCTATCAGATATTAATTAACCCGAAAACGGTTTGTATTTCTTAGATCGACAGGAATTTAGCTCCTTTTTTTTTTCTTTCTAAGACTGGTTTAAAGTTTCGCAAAGTAAATCCAAAACACTTCACTTTTCTACGTGAAGGTCAAAATATGATAATAAAACCCACTCTAATAGATAGAGTTTATTTCCACAACAGTTTCGATGCCACTGGCTTCCTCTCGGGTGGATGCCAGTGGGCATCGAAACTGTTGCGGAAATAAACTCCGTCTATTAGAGTGGGTTTTTATTATCATTTTTCCCAAAGTACTTTCTGTTCTTGAACGATATTTTCAATATATATATATATATATACAGTCCCTCTTCTATCGTCAACATACGTCACTCGAAATAAACTTCTGAATTTAGAACTTATAACTTCTTTTTGAAGGTGCATTCTAAGGGAGTTTTTCTTCCTTCTTTCGGGTATCAAATTTCTTCTCAGATGATATAATTTCTTTTAATGATACATAACTTCTTTAGATAGAAGAAATAGTCTTCAAACTTCTTTTTTGAGTGATTTGAGACAATAAGAAGATAATATTTCTATGTATAGAAGGATTAGAAGGTTGTGGAAAGTCTTTGTGTTCTGGGCGTGAAAACGAGTGAGCTGACCGAGTTTGAGTATATTTTACATTATAATTAAGCGCTTTCACTAACTATAAGAATTAAAAGTGTAGGTTACTCCTTTAATGTCCAGGGGTCCCTCCTGAGTCTGAATGAAGTCATCTGGCACTAGTCGGAACAAAATCAGTAAAATGACGGTGGTCGATAAAAGGTTATTAATGTTGAGATATACTGTGCTTTATTGTTGAGCACCCCTAATTCCAAAAAACGAAAATACACACACACACACACACACACACACACACACACACACACACACACACACACACCACACAAATAACATCCGACAAGCCCAAAACTCCTCCTACCCCCTAAAAGAAAAATTAACTCAAAAAATGAATACACATTAATGTATTCTTTCCTGAAAAGTTTCATGCTTCCTGACGTCATATTCAGATAAGAATACATTATCTGAATATGACGTCAGGAAGCATGGAAGCTTTTCAGGAAAAACTGACATAATTCAGGCCATTTATTACATAAGACAAATAAAACGACACATAGCAATAACAAAAAACATCAAGAAAAACAAAAATATTATTAACAATAAATAATAATAATAATTGCATTACTTAATAAATTATAATTATTATAATTAATTATAATTAAACATTAATGTTTTTAAATAAAAAGAACAGTCTCAAAGTATACTCAGTAAAAATAAATAAAATTAAATAAAAAAAGGAATCCAGTGGATAACCGTGGATGTTGAGATCAAATATGATGTTTGTGCAAAACCATCATATTTTAAATAGTTATAATATAAAGATGTCATTAACTCCAGTAATGAAGGCTCTAATACGCTCGTACATCAGTAGGAGGTAATGAAACACCTCGGTAGTGATTTGCGAAATGTATTTTTAATGGTGAAGTCTGTCTGATATTCAGGGAAATTGCGCTTCGGACATCAGTCTGTTCCTCTGTTCCCCTGTGTGTAAATCGGTGGGTAATCTTCTGCTAAACTAAAACTGTGTTGGATGCGGGATGGTTGTTTTTTGTATACATTGGCGAAGCTTAGTAACTTTTTATTGATATTGGGGGCACATTGACGCCCCCCATCGTTGGGGCATGAGCGTCCTGGTTGTTACCATTTGGCTTTAAAATATTTAACTCCTTAAAATATTGGGAAAGTGCGACTTTGTTATAGTATTGTCTGCCTCGGTGGTGTAGTGGTTAGCATCACTGACTACGAATCCACCTGTCCCGGATTCGATTCCCGGTGATGGCAGTTAGCGCGCAGCAAACCCAGCTGTTCATCCTTTCATACAATAAAAATTGGTTGGTAGATAAATGAATACCTTGGGTAACCTAATAGTTAAGACACTGGGCTGCTGATCGGAAGGTCGTGAGATCGAGTCCGGGCGAGGACTTTGTAATTTCTGACCACCCGTGGTGGGTCATGGTTCGGATTCCACGTTAAGTTGTAGGTCTAAGGTGGCGGAACAAGCTTATTCCATGTTGTAATACGTATAAACATACAAAATACACAACAAACACATACACACACACACATAAACAACATCGAAGACACACAATCTAACACAAAGTATGGTAACTTAAATTTTAAAGAATAATTCGACGTCTATTTTAAAAATAATTTGTATAGTGGGTATGCAATGCCCAAACTTCAAGAAATGAAGAATTAGAATGTTAGATGATATGATCTAACAAGGCCAAATATATGTTAGACTCTAACATATATATTTGGCCTCGTCTTTCGTTGGCTCCCAGTAACCTGAGTGAGGTTTACATTACAGACAAATAGACTGTGAAATAAAATATATATAACTCTAAATAATAAGGCATCCATTATTATTATTATTATTGGCGTTATAAATATTTCGTACCCAAAGAGAGCAGAGAGACAAAGATGATTAATGTATTATAGAAGGAAAATAATTTTAATGGATCTTTCGCAAAGATAAAAGATAAAATAAAAGATAAACTAAATAGACGATTCTTAGATTAACCAAAAGTTTTTATACTTTATAAGTTTATACTCATTCATCTGTTAACTGTAACTTCATAATATATATATAATACTATATATATATATATATATATATATATATATATCGTCGCTTATATATTGAAAGGCCCTAGCTCGAAAATTTGAAAAAAAACATTTTTAGCTAAATATTGGTTTGTTTTTGTGTTCTTCACCTTATGTCAAAAGGGCCTAGCTCTCCTCCAATGAGAAAACTCGTGCACTTTGTAGAATCAAGCGCGACAAGTGGGATGACCTTCAGAGTAACAAACAATTTTTCTTGTTTCCTGAACAATTGACTTTTTGCGAGCTAGGGCCTTTCAAGATATAAGCGACGGTATATATATATTATATATATATATGAATAGAAACGACATAAGTATTAAGGAACGTTTCTGCACACGAGGAGGAGAGATAACGAATAAATGAAAAATGAGGCGAACCGCCGGGAATCGAACCCAGGGCCTTCCAATTGCCGGTTGGACGCGCTACCATTATGCTACGGACCTCAATTAATCACAAATCGAAATTCTCCCACATAACCGGCAATTGGAAGGCCCTGGGTTCGATTCCCGGGCGGTTCGCCTCATTTTTCATTTATTCGTTATCTCTCCTCCTCGTGTGCAGAAACGTTCCTTAATACTTATGTCGTTTCTATTCATTTATATACTGCGTGGTCATTGCAGTTATATGCGCATATTCACGATTTGCGAGGGTGCCCTCTCAGGGCATTGGTTTCTGCCCTATGTGGGAGAATTTCGATTTGTGATTAATTGAGGTCCGTAGCATAATGGTAGCGCGTCCAACCGCAATTGGAAGGCCCTGGGTTCGATTCCCGGGCGGTTCGCCTCATTTTTCATTTATTCGTTATCTCTCCTCCTCGTGTGCAGAAACGTTCCTTAATACTTATGTCGTTTCTATTCATTTATATACTGCGTGGTCATTGCAGTTATATGCATATATATATATATATATATATATATATATATATATATACATACAGACACACACACACACACACACACACACAGAGTAACGACTTTCAAGAAATTTCAAATATATAACTCAATCTTTATACGCAAAAACGCACAGTTACGAGTAATGAAAAGTGCCATGATTGATCAATATTGGCACCCTATATTTATGAAACTTAGGCACTGTTTACGGTCATGCTATGATCATGCAATACTGTAATGTGGAAGCAAGCTTTTAATTTGTACTGTTCAATATTTACAAACGTAAATGTACTGCCTGAGTTAGTTATTATTATTATTATTATTATTATTATTATTATTTTCATTATTTATTATTATTATTATTATTATTATTATACTTTATGAACGAAATTCATCATAATTTTAGTCATTCTACTCTTATTGGCGATTCAAATTGTAATTATGTAATTATAGATTGATAGTGACGTCAAATGATATATATATTATATATATATATATATATATATATATATATATATATATATATATATATATATATATGGCTAATTAACCCACATTATAACTTTTAATATAAAAAATATAATGAATTTTCATCTACATATCAAAATAAAACTTATAATAAAAGGCGTATATATATATATATATATATATATATATATATATATATATATATATATATATAAAACAGGTATTTGACTTATATACTAAACCTATTACTATTTCTTAAATTTATTCTTTACTAAATATAAAATATTCTTCGTTAAATTCTTAGCTATTAAGATAACTCTAACATTAACATATAATGTAGACATTATGCGTTAAGGCATTTATAAGATACCCCTCAAGTTTTTGTATGTAGTTCACATACCCACTGAACATACCTTTTATCGAGGGTATTGAAAAAGTCATAAGTTACTAATATACCAAGTTTTCTATATACCATAGAAGTGTAATACGGCTGAGTCTTCGTTGTTAGCTGATATATATATATATATATATATAATATATATATATATATATATATATATATATATATATATATATATATATTGGACTATAGCTTTGTTGAGCTAGCTATAATGAAGTGATTTTTATTATGTACACTGTATTCACTATTCTGTCACTATACTCTTAAAGATTATATATATATTATATATATAATATATATATATATATATATATATTATATAATAATATATATATATATATAGATATATATATATTTCACAAGTATACTTTTTGTATGACTGTAAATATTTACTGTTTTTCGTACATACACATTTTAAAAGAGCTTTCATTTCGCTCTGATGGAATTTTTCCCTAACCTAACCTGACTTTATACCTGATGTTACCTGACTTCAGGACGTAGACAGGGGGTGGGGCTACGAGGGCTTCAGCCTTCCCCGAAAAAACAAAATCATAGGTTTGATATTTTTTGCATTTTTAAAATTATAAATAAGTAGGTCATGCCAAATACCTTCAGCACATGTTTAATTATTGTAATACATTTATGTATTTGTTTTTATTCATTTACACACTTTTAATATATATATATATATATATATATTATTATAAATATATATATATATATATATATATTAGCCCCTCCCGAAAAGAAATTCTGGCTACGCCCCTGCCTGACTTGATCTAATTTTGATTAATTTTTTGTCTTAACATCATTTAACTCAATTTATTATACTCAACTTTTTCACACGCGTCATGCGATTTTTCTCACTCTCTATAACCGTTTGCATCATGGGTCCTATGACCTTTGAACCCGGGCATCCGGGTAATTAATATGACCCCAGAAGTACGATAAATGTTAAGAGATTGAATACTGTTGATTTACAAAATAAGTTATTATAAAAATGAACAGTGTTACAAAGTCTACTTATGATTTTAGGATCTCTTTGACAAGGTTGACATTGTCCAACTTCACAAACGCTGAAAAGTTCTATATGCTACGGGTTCAGAAGCGTAGTTTGCACTTTTACAGCTTGAAGCGGATTTTTTATATAATATTTTATATGAAAACATGTTCACAAAGATTAGGGAAACATGCTGTATAATGAATATTATGTGTTTCTTCCGTATTATGTATAATAATGATTTTGAACCTATACACAATATCTACTCTCTTCTCGTACTCCAATATGCAGGGTGGTCAAAAGATAGCCGAAAACTAATTTTGTATATTTGCTCGGTAACTATTTTTGGACCACTCTGTACTATAATGTAAAGTCTAGCTTCCGTATCACATTTGTATAAAGAAATGTGATATAAGGTATTTTGCAGCATTAAATACGATACAAAATGCCAATAGGAAATTATAAAATTTTAAGTAATTATAAATTAATTATAAATATAATTTATTAAAATATCGTGTGTATATGTAAGAAAAAAAAATTATTTCAGATCGTATTAATTTATTTCTGAAATTTGTAAATAAAAATTTAAATTATAAAGTATGTTTTAATTTCCTTTATTTCTTCGCTTTTAAACTTATAAAGAACTAATAAAGAAATAACCAACAAGTCTTTTCAACCAATCATTTTATTTATATATATATATATTTCCGAAGAGGAAATCAAAAGACACTTACGATTTATGGTGCCTTCATGGTAGACCGGTTTACATGAATATGTGTAGAAGTAGGGGTCAATATAAAACAGCCATACAGCGGTGCAAATAGGAAAAGATTCTAGTGAAACATCAAAAGCCCGTGAGGCTAACTTAAATAATGATAATAAAATTTTTGGAAATTCGTTCAGAAGGAAACAGGTGTCAAAAATGCTCTTCCACCAACAATCGATGAGGTGTCGGGGAAGGAAGAAATTGCAAGGCTGTGAAAAACTACTATTCAAATATTCTTAATACTGTGGGAAGGGCTAATCTCGAGATAGACTGCAGCGAAGAGCCCGTGGGAGGGTTCAGAGAAAATACTTGAACGTCAGTTCCTGAAATTAAGGGTTTGATTAAAGAGTGAAGACTGGTTGTGCTTTAGGAGTAGATGATCTTTTGGATGAACACTTAAAATATGCCGCCACATTTCAATGTTCTTCTCATCCATACTTGGACATAGTTATATTCCTGCAGAGTTTATGAGGGTATATATCTTTCCCCTTGTCAAAAAGGATCCGATTAAATGATTAGTTATGAACATCTAGTCAGTTGGTTTTGAAGGGTCCCATTCAACTAATCGTGTATCTATATATTGAAGGAAATTATATTTAAATACACTGACAGTAATTCAACTATTTATAGTTGTTTCTTGGATATAACTAAGGCATATGATAGAGTGAACCACAATATTTGAAAAACTAGAGGACAGGAAAGTTCCTATGTACAGTACATATTAAATTTACTGAAATGTTGGTATACCCACCAATTTTCTACGGTTAGGTGGGGCAATATCCGAGTGTTTTGGTTCGTCCTGCGGAGTGGGGCAAGGCTCTTTGCTTCCACCTCTGCTGTTTAATTGATGGGCTAATTAGGGCGGGAGGTGTTTTGCGGGCATTCGACCTTGGTCCCCGATTCCTACCTAAAAAATTAATGAGGCAAAAATTGGATGTTGTATAGATAACATGAGAGAAATAACTTAGTCCATGCCGATGATATGGTGTTACCAAATTCTTCAGTTAAAGGTCTGGATTGTCTTCTAAAAGTCTACGAATTATATTGTATTCACAGAACTATGATAGTCTTTTTAATTAACAAAAACTAAGGTTATGCAATTCCCTCCCAAAAGCTCTAATCAACCAGCTGATATTAGTTTCAAAGTGGGAGGTGAAGTAATAGAGGAAGTACACGTATTTAAATATTTGGATCAAATTATCACCAGCTCCTTGAGTGATAACTCAGATAAAAGAAAACAATATCGAAGTTACTCTGCTAAAGCAATATGACTATAAGAAACTTCCGGTTTTGTACGAGTGAAGTTAAGGATACTCTCTTTCGTACCTTCTGTACTAAAGTTTGTGGAATTATAAGTTATAATATTTATGTGAAGTATAAAAAAGATTCTGGCAGAACCCTAAATTTGCTTTACAACGGACCTTTCATATTCCTGCATAAGTTATACCCACAAATTGTTCAACTTCGCAAATGTTTGCTAACCACAATATCTCATCTCGATCCTCCCGGAGGTTACAAGACGTGCTTAATACAGTCTAAAGCAAAAGAATTAAAAAATCAGCCAACCCAAATATCCAAGCTATTCATCAGTCGTACATATGTCTTCTAAAGCATTGTTTCTCAAACGGTGGGTCACGACCCCGGGTCGTAGTTTGTTTACCCTTGTAGTAGTGGTTCGTACGCGAACCCCCCCCCCCCCCAAAAAAAACCCGCTTCGTGAATTTGTTTACCCTGTAGAGATGATAAGGGGTTGTGCCGACCTAAGACCATGACACGGGGGTCGTGGGACAAATCCGATTGAAAAACACTGCTCTAAGGTGTTAGAAAACGTTTGTCTGTCGTTCCAATGAACTTCATCATTGCTATTTTTCATTATTTTTGTATTTCCATTCTTTTACAGTACTTGAATTTTCATTGTATTTTATTTTCAGTTTGCATTATTACTATTTGTCATATGGACTATTGGTCTGCCAATAAACTTTTTTTTTCATTCATATATATATATATAATATTATATATATATATATATATATATTATATATATATATATATATATATACGCATGGGTAACATAGTGGTTAAGACGCTGGGCTGCTGATCGACAGTCTTGAGATAGAGTTCGGCTGAAGACTTTGTATAATTTCAGACTTCTTTGGTGTGTCGTGGTTTGGCTTCCACATCAAGCTGTAGATCTAAGATGGGTCGTAAAACCCGATCCTCGCCAGAATATATATATATATATATATATATATATTATACACACACACACACCACACACACACACACACCAGTGGTCCGAATGTTGGGTCTCCCGATTAACCATACATTTATATATTTCCTGAAGAGTAATGAAGAGCGTCCAAAAGCATCTCACAGCATCTACGAGTCGAAGCCCTGGGCTTCAGTTCTGCAATTCGAGATTTAAATAAATCTTGCCAAGATTTGAAAATAAAAATATGTAAAAGTAAAATTTTAGAGACAAATTCGCGTCTATTTTTGTAAAAGAAAAAGGACAAGAGACGATGTCTCTGCTCAGTAGTTGTATCTTATTGATCCGGTTATCTAAATCTAAGTATGTATGTGTATACATGAATGTATGTCTGTATGTAGTATAATGCAATTGCCCTTGTCCACCCAAAAAATCCAGCTTTTTTTTTCAGCGTTTCTAACGTTTTCTGGAGGATGTTGGTTGGTTGACGCACGATGCAACTGTATATACTCTATATACAGTATATATAATTATATATATATATGTGCGTGTGTGTGTGTGTGTGTGTGTGTGTGTGTGTGTGTTGTGTGTGTGTTTCCTTGTTGAGTCTACAGATATATATATATGAGAATATTATTCTAAATTAAATACAGGTATGTATACGGACGGTTTGCGATTGCAGATACTTGTGGTTTTTGGTCCAGTTTGTGTAGAGCAAGACTGAGGTAGTACGAGTGTGACTGTGCCTGATACAAGTAAATATGTGCTGCCTTAGGGGAGGAAACACAAACTTGCGATGCATTTTTCTTCCGAAGAATAATGCACCAGGACCAATAATAACTGGGTGTGTCTTCGATACAAACTAACGAAAATTGCAATAAATTGAATACAGATATGGATGTTCTTGGGACTAAACTAACACGGAGCATTGTTGCCTTCAGTGGTGATGAACCACGTACGAAAAAGCCTTGTCAGTACTTTCAACCCTATATATATATATATATATATATATATAATATATATATATATATTTGTATTTGGGTTAAATTATTACCAGCTCCTTGAGTGACGACTCGGACATAAGGAAACAATATAGAAGTTACTGTACTAAGGTAAACATGATTATAAGGGACTTCAAATTCTGTACAAGCGAAGCTAAAGACGCTCATTTCGTACTTTCTGCACTAATATTTATGGGCAGCAACTCTGAGTTAATTATAAAAAGGCTCCATTTTGCTTTACGACAGATCCTATAGACTGCTGTATAGTTACCTCTAAGATGCTCAGCTCTCAAACGTTCACTAACCGCGATGTCCGAGCCCCCCCCCCCCCCCGAGGTAACAAGACACGCTCAATACAGTCTAATGCGAAGAATTACAAACTCAGACACTCCAATTGTCCAAGCTATTCATTAGACCCGCTTTATTATATCTTCTAGACTGTGTGTGGACCTCTTGGTACGAAAGTGTTTATCTATAGCTCCACTTAACTCCCACATTAGCCATTCCATTACACGTACTTTTTACTTTTATGAATCTGTTATTACTAATTGTATTATTTCTCATCTTTTAACGTGTATTATTCTCATTTCTTCATTACCTTTGTTCTGTTTTGGTTTTGGTTTTAAATTTATTGTTTAATTAGTTGTATCGTTCATTACCTTCATAGATAGTGTACCTTCTTGTTTTAGGTAGAGGGATCTGTCTCCTGCTAATAAACATTATCATTGTCATTATCATTATCATCATTATCATTACCATATATATATGGTATATATGTATATATTACCATATATTACCATATATATATGGTATATATTACCATATATTACCATATATATATGGTATATATGTATATATTACCATATATATATGTCGGTATTATTACTACGTGTGACAAAGCTTATCATTATCATTATACACACACACACACACACACACATCCAGTCATAATATATTTCCCTGAAATGAAAAAGAAAACATAAAAAACTACAGCCAAACGTTTGTAAAGACACACTGACAATGCCACATCCAAGGGGGGTATGGGGGCGGGGGATGAAATCCGATAAATAATTTTAGTTTTCGTTCATATTTTTTTAAATAAATAAAAAAAGTAAAAACTTTTAATATAAAAAGATATTTTGGTTTCATAAAAATATGCAGATTTGTATGATCAACATCTCCGAGAGAGAGAGAGAGAGGAGAGAGAGGAGAGACACAAAGGAGAAAGGAAAAAGAATTTTTTTTAGTCCGTGATTCAATTTTGTCCTTCGAAAAGGAGGAGAAATTCTGTTATACTTATTCGATATAGTTTTTAAAAGGCTTATTTTACATATCAAGAAGAGTTTGCTCCGCTCTAAATGTAACATATTATATGTGTTTTACTTTACAAATCTCTCTCTCTCTCTCTCTCTCTCTCCTTCTCTCTCTCCTCTCTCTTTCGGAGATGTTGATCATACAAATGTAGAATATGGGCCGCAAGGCCTTTGGAGGTACTTCTTTTCCTTGTAACTCCTTGTAACTCTCTCTCTCTCTCTCTCTTACGACGTCTTGTACATAATAAATATTAAAAATCTATTTAAAAATGTATGCTATAGATTATATTAACTCTCTAGCGGTCAGTGTTACTTTATTGATTTTGTTCTGGCTAACGCCAGACGATTTTATTTAGTCTCGGAAAAGACCTCCAGGCTTTAGAGAGTTAAGTAGTTTAGTGATTCGTGCTATCCTTTATTTTCCACTGTCCTTTATGGGTACACGAGATAAGTGTACGCATGGTGTAAATGAACTCTGAAGCTTTTCTTTTTATTATATTTTTCATATTTTCTATAAATCTTCTTTCACACGTATTTTCTTTCAGTAGCGACTGTCAGAAGAAGGAGAGAGCCTCGTCTGTTCTTTACTTTATTATTACTACAATTCCTGTTTGAAAACTTTACACGTTAAAGTATAAGAATGATATAAGTTTTCATTAGTCTTTACTTATATTTGCCTTTTCTTCTTATTTTCCCTCTACTTTTTCTTGGGCTACTCTTGAGTGGATCTTAGGGTCTTTATCAGCCTGTAACTCTGTAACTCTCTGGGTTACGTCGTACCCAATGTCGTAACACCGGTTCCCATTAATCAGCGAAGTTAAGCGATATTAGGTAGGATAGTTGGATTGGAGACCGTCCTCCGCGTTCAGATGATGTAGCGACCCGTGGTTCGGATCCCACGGAAAGCTGTAGGTCCACTCTGTCATATGACTTAGATGTTGCAAAGGAGGTTAAACAACCCCACCATTACATTCTCTCTCTTTCTGCTACATGAAGAAGTACAACGTATCTAGCAAAATTACTAAAAATTTAAAAAAATCATAAAAAATTCAGAATTGGTTGATAAAAAAAATATCCTACTGGTAAAAGTAAATAGCTGACCAGTTGAAAGGACGATGTACTATAAATATTACTATTCCAGTCAACCAGTTATAATTCTTACTTTATTTGAAATTTATAGTATTTTCTCGAGAGAGAGAGAGAGAGAGAGAGAGAGAGAGAGAGAGGAGAGAGAGAGAGAACCTTATACAGTTTTAATATAATAATAATAATAATAATAATAATAAGCATTACAACCCAGTATGCAAAAGTTACAGCCAAACCTATAATTAGATTTACATATTTGCCAATTCTATTCAACTTTTTCCAACAAAACCCGTAAAAAACAAGACAAAAACTGTATTATATAATTAAGAAATTAAATAAAAATAAAAATGCGAAAATAACCCCCCAAAGAACGGGTTTTTTTAACCCTTACAAACATATTTTCAAACTGTGGACCTCCAAAATAAAAATTGTATTCAACGTAAGTTCTCGTAATCATAAAGAAATAGGATTACATAAATTATTTACACACACACACACACACACACACACACACACACACACAGAAACCATATACGTGTATATATAGTATAAATTATTACATTAGAGAGTGTAATATAATTTTTGGATTGAACCATTTATTATTTATTACTTTTGATGGTAAAATGCAGAAATTTTATGGAGAAATGGAACTGGTGTAAATGTGGTTTATGGCAGTGTTGATAAATTCTTATGGTTGTAACCAAATTAGGAGGTTCTGGTATTTGGTTTTATTATTATTATTATTATTATCATTATTATTATTATTATTATTACATACGGTAATTAAAAGCAAGTGGAGAACAGTTAAAAAACTGTTAAAATATTTAACCTAAAACTGTTGTTAATAACTCAAAAATTTTCTATAAACAATTTTTTTGCTGTAAAAATTTAAAATAAATAAATAAAAATTTGAAAATTTAAAATGACTATTTAAAATAAGCGATAGATAAACTCGCCTCGACCATGTTTTACCACACGTGAAATAGGAATAAAATCCCATATAAAGAATATCGCTTTATTCTTCAAAAGATACAGATAAATGTTGTTCGTACTCGTTAACGAAACAATTATGGAAAAGTGGAACGAAATCCAACGAAATTGAACGAAAAACAACGAAACGAACGCTATAACGACGCTTTAGAAGTTTCCTTCGTAAACAAACATAAAAAGAGGAGGAAAATAGACAGTTATTTTTAATAAATAGAATTAGTGGTGAAACAATGGAAACTGTATAGAAATATGGATGACCGTAACCAAAAGGTGTTGAAAAAAATTACAAATACTGTATGTGTAGTGTAACTGTAACCTAAAACTGGTTAAAAATGCGAGAACTGTAACTACAATGAGGAAGATGGTTGTAATGTATGAATAAAATATGTGTAAATAAATCCCCACTGAATAATGGAATCAAGGTAAAAATTAACAACAACAACACCAAAAATAACACAGCAAATGGCATCAACAGCAACAGCAAGATCGACGACGCGAGTACGTAGACAAACAGAAATAAGGATGGCAACAACACATTTGTATGACGTAGATTTGGTTTTAATTTGGTTTGCGATTAGTCTCTGGATATTACATGTACGGTACTTACATTCTCTCTCTCTCTCTCTCTCTTCTCTCTCTCTTTCTTTTCATATATACAATATATATACACACACCCAGGTAGCACGATTGATCAATCGACTGTTGATACATGGTTGATATCGTTGAAATGTGGTTGAGACGCTTGGCTGCTAATCGGGAGGTCGAGAAATCGAGTCTGGGCAAGGACTTTATAATTTCTGCCCACCCGTGGTGGGTCGCCGTTCGGATTCCACGTTAAACTGTAAGTCCAAGGTAGATGGAGCAACAAGCTTGACCTTCGTCAGAATGAACAATTCTGATAGAAGCATTTCTTTACACATCGTTATAAGTTCTGAATAGTTTTCAATTGGAAAAACGGGTGAAAATAGAATAAACGGTCACTTAGAACATACTGTGTATTCATTGATTTTTCATGACAACATTGCAATAACCGACCGTGTACTGGAGCAGACTTTTGAATCTATATGTTCAAAGATTAAGAATTATGAAAATGTTACCCAGAATTGTAAAGTAGGAAAAAAAATAATCCTAAATGCTCTTAAAGCTCTGTCTATCGTGTATAGAATACCTCATACATTAAACGAGGCATTATTATACAAAGCAATGAGAATGTAACTATTTCCACCATTATTTGTGAGTTTATTTTATAATAAAAAAATAATCTCTTGACATGATAATAAATATTGTATGCAAATGTGGCGTATTATTTCTAAAAGGAATTGTATGTATTATACAAATCGATGAGAATGAAACTACAGTATTTTCAACATTATTTGAGTTTACTATACTAATAAAAATACTGTCTTGAGATATTAATAAATATTGTATGTAGATATGTTTCTATTTACTCTTTACTCATTTTTAATTGTGTTTATGTATGCGTCTTAATAAGATGGTTGGTCAACCAGGATGGTTTTGTGGACGCAAGTCGAGGCTTGATTCGCGTCTTAATAAGATTTTTAATAAGATTCCATTCGTGACGGGGACACAGAAGTGCTCGGTATCATTCAACAGAATGTATTTTTTCTTATTATTAATATCAGTGCTATGTCTAAGACAGTGTTGCCGGTAGTCACTATACTCTACATTTGTAATAGTAACGGGTCAGCTTGCTGATTAATATGTATATGTATATAATATAATATATATATATTGTACATGTATTTTACCTCTGACACTGAGGTCGGAGTCGATTGTGCATACCCAAATTATTGTATTATAAAGATCTGATAATTTTAAATAGAGATTTAAAATGGTTTAAACATCAATATATATATATGTATATATATATATATATATATTATATATATATAAGCATTTTAACTCTCACAGTGAGGTTAGGGGTTTGACTTCCGATAGTGTAACATCACTGTTATGCCTAAGACAGTGTTGTCGTGGAATCTATACACGACATTCATAGTAGCAGTGGGTCAGCGTGGTGTATTACATCAAGTGGTCAGCTTTTAAAATGGCGGTCGCTAAAGTTTATAGTGTGACGTCACACACACACACACACACACACACACACACACACATATATATATATATATATATATATATATATAATATATATATGTTAACCCTCCGTCTATGTCCTCCGTCTATGAAGTTGACGGGGGTTCTAGTTAGAAGGCAGCAACGGATTTCTCACTGGGATAGCTGGTACCGTGTAGGGAATCGCATTAGTTTCTTTTATACTACAATCATATTTCTTCTTGTAGCGGATCGCAGGATTCTGTGAAAACTTACTAAATTATCTGACGGTTCCCCGATTCTTCTTGTAGCGTATCGGAGAAGTTGGAGAGGCAAAACTGGTCTCAGACTTAAGACTGACTAAGTTCTAATTTTACTGTTTCTTGAAAACGCTGTTTTATTTTAATAATAATACTCGTGGAGAATACGGACTCAAGGGTGAAGTAAAAATATCTTTTGCTGAATTTTACTGCTTCTAGATATTACAGGTAATGCTTTCAGCCTCTAGGTCAGATTTGACAAAACAAAATAATTTTGAAAAGTTACAGCGGTTTATATAGTATCCAAGCTAGTGACATCATTATTATTTTATTTGACTGTTTTTTATGATTCTCAACAGGCTGAATTCTTTTGCAAAAATATTTGAAGATAAAGGTTAAATTTGCTGTAACAGCATATTGACAGATAAGCAAGATATTTGAAGATGAAGGCACATTTTTTTCTTAAACAGTATGTTGACAGATATGATGTTATCATGATTTGCTGAGTCAACTGAAAATGGAAATTCAAACATGCATTTTATTATGAATTAAAATTAAATATGCATATGAACCAAAATTAAAGGCTTAAAATTTAAAAATTACTTGTTAATTTAGAGTTTCGGCAGGACAGGACTTCATCTTTTACAACTAAGAGAGAATGTATAAAAAAAATGAACATTGCAGAATTTAACACGATTACATGATTAAGCTTGATCTAAAAATTCATTAGGTAATTTAAAAAAAAGAAATAATTCATCAGTTCCTTAGCAAAAATAAAATAGAAAGAAAATTAAAATTTTAATTATTTTTTCAAAACTTGCATTTTATATAGTTAAAGTGTCACACGAGTTTGGACTTTATATGCAAAAATGAATGTTAAAATTACTCATTTTTACACACACACACACACACGTGTGTGTATATATATATACAAAAAGTTTTTCCAGTTTAGATTAGGATAGATTAGGTTAGGTTAGGTTACTATATTACTATATTCTATATATTACACACACACACACACATGTGTATATATATATAAATATATATATATATATATATATATATATATATATATATATATATATATATACAAAAAGTATTTTCCAGTTTAGATTAGGATAGATTAGGTTAGGTTAGGTTACTATATTCTATATTCAATTTATTATATTTGGGGTGGGGGGTGACACCTTGGCACTGGCACCCCACCTCCACTTGTCACTGGTACTCCTCCCATTCCTCCACATCCCCTCCCCTCAAATATTTCTGCATTACATCACTTCTATCGACCCCACTTCCAGGTAGTGCTGGGATTGCAAAATTGGGAATTTATTGAAAACGTAAAATATAGTACAATTTTTAACATATTTGTAAAAAAAAAGTAGGATTTAATAGTTAGCATAAATACACGTAGGACTCAGATGAATTTAGAAAAACAAGTACGTGACATTTGGCACGAAGCCAATAAAGCAGGTTTCAACATGTTCATACTTGTAAAATTTTATAACCAATGAGATGTAGGAGTAGCAGTCACGTGATGCCTCACCTCCTATTTCGTCCAATCCTATTCATAAATAGGTTAATGTTAAAATAGTACTTGAGATAAATATCAAAACAATTTAATCTTGTCAAAAAGGTCAAATAAGTTAGCTAAATAATAAAAAAATTAGAACTCTCGAACTCCTCAGATAGGATGCATTCTAAATTTCTTTTAAGTTACAGGTTCATGAAAAAATAACCAAAAAAACATCTCGCTGGTGAAACCATAACAATTGACTGAACACGATCCGGAGTAAACCAGGAGCGTCCAGCGAAGGGAGTTGAGAACAGGCCACGAGAAAGAGCGCTATGACCGTCCGTCCGTCCGTTAGAATGTGATAGGCCTTAGAGGGCGAAGAGTGGAGGGTATTAATTATATAGGGTCCCGAGCGATGCTCGGGAACTTCTTAGAAAGTTAATAATAAAGTTCAATATAAGCCAAATAAGACCGTTTGTATATATTATCATCTAATATCTGTGACTTAAATATGAAATAATAATATTTTCCTACAACGACTTTTATAACCAAAGCATTAATAAAAGTGGAGCAGTAGTAGTTAATAAACAAAGTACAGGGTGTCCCATAAGTCCGGCATCATAGTAAAAATAATAAAAAAAGGCAAAACAAAAGCTTTTATTTACAGAACGTGCTCAATATGTCCACCATTGTTTTCAATACACAAATTCAGACGTGATACCCAGTCAGCAAGCACACGGTGAATGATGTCAGGGGTAATGGTGTTACATGCCTCAATAATGCGCTGCCGCAAATGTTCAATACTCCTAATTTTCTCTGCGTATACCAGCGCTTTCAAGTGGCCCCAGAGATAAAAATCTAGTGGCGTGAGATCCAGCTTCTAGCTGGCCATTCCACAGGCCCTCGACGTCCTATCCAATGACCAGGGAATTGTTGGTACAGGTGTTCCCTTACTTGAGTGCTGTAATGTGCAGGAGCGCCGTCTTGCTGGAACCATGTTGGGAAATTTCCTTCTTCGTTCAAGACACTGGGAAATGCTTCTTCCTTGAGCAGTCGCTGTATCATCGTCAGTGGACCTCCTTGAAGGTCCACTGCGTTGTTTATCTTCTATGGATCCTGTTTCCTTAAACTTTGCAACAAGTCTGCTAACACAACTCTGTGTTATTGGTTCGCAGTCTGGATGCAGTCTGTTAAATTCAGCAGCGGCCTCCGATTTCCTACGAGTAGAATTATCTGGATTCGTTCTTCCTTGCTCACAGACATTATGGCCTGTAGAAAGAGAAAAATATAAATTATGGTTTGTAGAAATAGAAAAATATGAATTTCTCCTATGATGCCGGACTTATGGGACACCCTGTAGAATGGGACTAATGAGCAATCAACGAGGAGTGGAGTTAGGTGGTTCTGGTGAATTTCATTCTTCTTATGACCACAATTTAAAATTGGTGCAAAAATAATAAAAGGTAGGCCCGAAGCCGAGCCAGGGCCGTGGTTTACACCCGGTGAACTTAAGGCCTACTCTCGTATGAGATAGGCTTAACTCAACATTCCCACGTATGCTGGTAGGCCTAACCTAGCTAGGCTTAAGGTTAAGCTGGCTTTCGATACCAAATTCTTAATCATATAACCTGAGTAAAGTCTTCATTATTATTTCCCAGGTTTACTGGTGTAACAACGACAGAGTAATTAGGGAACAACCTCTCATTATAACTTCGGGAAAAAGTGATTTTAAAAGAAAGCCAACGCCGGAAAAAATATTTATATTTAATTACTGGAAATGCCATCGCGTTTGTTAATGTATATCAAGAATTTAAAAAAATCAAATTATTGCACAAAACATAATAATTACAATATTATATTATAATATATTATAATATATTATTATATATAATAATTATAATATTATATTAAATCATACTTTTGTTACTTTTTACTCTACATTTTTAATATTTCGCTAATTATTTTATTTTGTAAAGAATGTAACTAATTAAGATCAGGTATAAAAGAAAAAAATGTTAGCCAAACAAATGACGTACGAATAATTAAATAACTCTCAGTCATACAGTATTGTAACGAATGATGAAAAGCCTCAATTTAATATACGCTATGATATGACGTATTTTCAGTTTATTTATAAGCAACACCGGCCTTAAAAGTTGAAAACTTCTATGCATATATTCATATTTTAAATAAAGGACAGAACTTTCAAAGGACGTACTTTGAAATTCTTCTATTTTGAAATAGATGATAAGATTTTAGTGTCGTTCAATTATATTTTCACATTTTTGTGACAATGGAAGGACAACTATAAGTAGAACGAGTCTTTAATCGTTATTTGGACAACCAAAGGACAATTTTTTATGGGGTGCACCAGAGTTCGAGACTGCTCAGTGCTCAGAAGTATCAATTTAATTTGTGTCTTTGAATTGCTTTTATATTAAGCTGAATGAGCTAATAAACAAGGTAGACTTTAGGATAAGTTTTTTACTACTCCAAAATTGCATTACAAAACTTTCTGGATACGGAAACCATTAGCAATTTTTTACCTTTTTTTTGTAATATCTCTTTCTCTCTCATGCTTTTTCCTTCTAGTTTGAATTTTTTTTTTTTTTACATATATTTGTCCTTCTTTACGCTGTATATACTGTAATTTACTTTTGTTTTTCTAATGTATCATTAAAATTTTTTTGTTATGAAAATTTACTTGTATGAATGGTGAGTCATTAGCTGAGAATATATTTTTATTCATAAGCCATTTTGTACGTACACAGTACAATAACATGCAATTGCCATTGCTCATCCAAAAATACAACCTGATCAACATGTAACTGTGAGTACAGAATATAGTAATGTCAGCAAGGCCGCTGAGAGGGCGGGGAAGCCGGATAAATCCCCTGGGCCCGGACCTCTAGGAGGCCAGGAAAGAGGGTGGATAAAATCTAAAAATATTAATAAAGCAATTGATTAAATAACAGAGAGAAAATATAATTAATGAACATACATTTTATAGAGATTATCATAGTCAAACTGAAACAGATAAAATATTATCTGCGGTCCACCAATGCCCAAGACCGACTGACAGATCTGGGAACCATTGTAATTGAAAGCCAGTTAGCCCGTACTTTAAATTTCATCAGAATCATTTACCACTTTGCTAGAAAGAAGGCAAAGAAAGTACACTTCTAATTAGGAAAATCTTGCAGTAAACAATTGTCTTGCCTGCATGGACTGGTACTGCATTTGTAAATTGTATGATGATACAATTAATATAATTGATTCGAAAAAATAAAATGGTCATTTTCTTCTGAGTTGTTTATTCATACTGTATGTTTTGAATAGTGACTTGGACATATAATCAGTTTGTTCGTTATGTACACAAAAAACATTTATAATAAAATACTGAGTAAACAGGGGGGGGGGACCCATATACCAATCCTTTCCCGGGGCTTGGGGCAGCTCTTGGGGCCCTGAATGTCAGTAAATAGTGTCATCAGCAAATGTACTTTCGTAATATCTAATCTAAATCCAGTATTTAATTTTAAAGCGAAAATGATGGAAGAAGAATTTCTCAAATTCTTTTTTTCAACCATCATGACTTCAACCTTTAAAAAGTTGAAAAACGCAGCTTTAATCTTTTGGTGTTAGATGGCGCTGCTTTGCTATTGTAAAATGTCTCACAGTAAGTACAAATATTTATCAATGAAACCGTTAACAGTTAAGTGACTACGTGTTTTTTAGACTTTGGTTCTACCTACATCGTCGACAAATTACTTTCATCGACCGTATTTTAACTGAAATTAAGCTAGCCAGACCTAACTTAACCTAGCGTAACCTCTCCGAACTTCAATATTATGTTAATATTATAGGTATAGTGTATAGTGTAAAGTATATTGTGTATAGTGAAGAGCGTATAGTGTATACCTGTCTAGTGTTTCATCAAAATTAAATATCAACGTTCTATCGACACTTATCACCCAAACCTAACCTAATCTAATCTGATTTAACCTAAAATAACCAAACCTACCCTAACCTCACCAATCCTATCCAACCCGCAGGACACTCGTCTAGTCGAAGAAATGTCATAGGTCGTCCAAGCGACATCACTGTAGTTAGGTGTCTGTCATGTATGGTTACCTATATACAGTTATTACTTCTATATTTGCTAGATACTGTACAGTATATCATAAGAATGGGATATAAATGCTATCTAATGCTCACTATGTATTCGTTTATTAAAAGACTTCCTTGAGAAGGACTTGTAATATATGAAAGCGCTCAGAGATACAGTGTTTTCATTTTGACCGCGGGTTGTATGGCATTTAATAACATTCACAGGAAATTTTTTTTTCCCATATACATACATACATACATATATATATATACATATATATATATATATATATATATATATATATATATATATATATATATAGATATATATATATATATATATATATATATATATATATAACGTAAGAACGACGCTTGTATAGGAGATATTCCGCGCAAGACGAGAGAGAGAGAACGAAACAAATGAAAAAATGCGCCTCGGTGGTGTAGTGGCTACCGTCGCTGACTACGAATCCATCGGCCCCGGGATCGAGACCCGGTGACGGCAGGCGGCGCTCAGCAAAACCCAGCTGTTCATCCTTTCACATAATAAAGTGGTTGGTAGATAAATGGTACCCTGGGTAGCCTAGTGGTTAAGACGCTGTGTTGCTGGTGGGGCGTGGTTCGGATTCCACGTTAAACTGTAGGTCTAAGGTGGAGTGAAAAGCTTGACCTTCGTCAGAATGAACAATTCGGGCGGAAACAAACCAAAGGTTACCAACGGTAACTGTGGGGGCTAAAATTATTAATATCGAAACAAAATTAATATTATTAAAAGAAAAAATCAAATTAGACCATAATTGAAGGCTGTAATCTATATTTGAATGTCTTCCTTTAAAAGCCAATACAGCAGCCAGCCACTCATCGTGGCAATGATTCAATCAATTATTGATGTTATCTTGGGTGATGTTATTCCACCTTTGTTGGGTCAGTAAAGCTGTTACGAATGGCTTTTTTTTTCATATTGAACAATAATTATAAATGTTTGAAAGGATTCAGATCAGATGACTTTGAAAGCCATTCAAGAATGGTCAGCACGTTTTCTTATATACTTCAGGTAATTCACGCAATTTGTTCTTCTCTCTCTCTCTCTCTCTCTCTCTCTCTCTCTCTCTCTCTCTCTCTCTATATATATATATATATATATATATATATATACTGGGTGATCCAGATAAATGGGACCCATAAAAAAAGCCAAATATTCTTAATATTTAATTCCTTTCATAAACTATTATCATTCGAAAGAGTAGAGTTACAAGTTTATTATGAAATATTTATTTTTTAAAAATGACTCCTTTCAAATGTGCTCCATTAGTTGCCAAGCATTCCAGTGTTCTCGCTTGTAAGTTCTGCATCACTTTTGCAAGAGTGTGCGGTGGTATGGCCTGTATCTCATTTGTGATGGCGGCCTTCAATTCTTGCAAGTCGTTGGGTTATTTCTGTAGACCCTACTCTTTAAATATCCCCAGAGATAATAATCTAAGGGAGAAAAATCCGGAGACCTTGCGGGCCATTCAACGTCTCCAAATCTTGAGATTAACTCGCCTGGAAACGTTTGACGCAAAACTGCCATGCAGTTCCTCGTGGTATGGCAGGTAGCTCCGTCTTGTTGGAACCAGTGGTTTTCTAGACAAAGATCTCTTAATTAGGAATAAGGAAATCGGTCAACATTTTTTCGTAGCGATCACCATTTACAGTGACCGTGTTTCCGGTGGAATCCTCGAAAAAGTACGGCCCTATGATCTGAGATGCAGTGTAAGACCACACCAAACAGTTACACGCTGACTATTCAACGGGACTTCGGTAATATTCAATGATGGATTTTCTGTTGCCCAGAAACGACAATTTTGTTTGTTTACAGTTCCATTCAAGTGAAAATGGGCTTCGTCTGACATAATCAAAGTTGCTAGAAAATTGGTGGTGTCATTTACCTTCTGTTGGATCCATTGACAGAATTGTCGTCTTCGTGCGAAATCTCCATCGTTTAGTTTGTTGCACTGTTTGAATTTTATATGGAAAGAGCATTAAATTTTGCTTGAATATACGGTGTGTTGTTGTTCCATATCCAACTCCTAACAGCTGAGAAGCACGTCTGATGCTTATGTTAGGATTATCCTGTACAATTTCATGAGTTCTGTTAATGATCTCGTCTATCCTTGCTGTGCGCACTCTTCCAGTTGGTTTTTTTTTTCCAATGCTGCCAGTTAGGGAAAAATTTCTGACACACCGACGGATTACTTTCTTAGAAGGTGATTTTGACATCTGAAAATTTGTCTTGAAAGATCTTTGAGCTGAAACTACACTTCTTCCATGCTCATAATATTGCTCAGTTATGAAACGCAGCTGTTCCACAGTCCATGCAGTCATCTTGAAGGGTTAGTTTTAACTAACACTTTTATTTTGTTTTGTATCTTATCTTGTCTTGTATTGTCAAAACCTATACAATCCTGTACCAAACTTGTAACTATCCTCTTTCGAATGATGCGTATGATTTTATAAAAGGACTATACTTTAAGAGTTACAGGGGTTTCTTTTGGGTCCCATTTCTCTGGATCACCCTTTATATATATATATATGATGAATAAAACCACGAAGGAAGGAAACACAAAATGGTGCTCAAGCGCTTTCGTCTAATGACGAGGATGTCATAAGACGAAAGCGCTTGAGCACCATTTTGTGTTTCCTTTCCTTCGTGGTTTTATTCATCATAAATATTTTTCACGTGTTACTTTCGTGAAATAATTTTCATATATATATATATATATATATATTATATATAATATATATAGTGAAAATAACGCACTGTCGCGACGAAGTATGAAGAAAAAACCTCTCTTTAGGAAGACTTAAATTCTATTTCTTTAACACCAAAACCAGTTTTGGCAAATCGCGAGCCCTTATCAATTGGTAATGACCACATAAACAGAGAACAGAGTTTATATACACCTAGAAGTTAATTATTAGGGATTAGCTGACTAAGCCTTCCCATCCTCTTACCAGGAGATAGTTAGGTGACCCTTCCGACCCAGCTTTGACCTGATGAATGTACCTGTGTTGCCTGGGAATTTTTGGATGGTAATGTTACAAAATTCTTAATTTTATTACATATAATTTTGTTAAAAGAAATGACCATCGGATAGATTAAAATTTTGTATAGAGCCTAAAGACTAGAATTGTTGAATCTAGTCTTATAGGATCTATACAAAATTCGGTGCTACTACAGTGTGCGGTCTACAAAGATAGTTTTAGTCTACAAAAGAATTTGCGCTGAAGTGACCTGACATGACTTGAATTTGTGCTGACCTGACCTGACCTGAAATGCCTTGACTTTATATTTGGAGACGAATGTGAGGTCAAGGTGAAAATGTAAAGGACAAATAAAACAAACAATTCATTTTATAGGATATAATACCCGGTTAGGTTAATTGAATGCCCGGTTGTTGTGATATTTTCGTTAAAACTAACGAAAATATCACAACTTAACCAAACCAAATGTCAAGGGCATACAGTTGAATATAACAGGGCATTCAATTAACCTAACCGGGTATTATATCCCATTAAATGAATTGGTTGTTTTATTTGTCCTTTAAATTTTTTGCTTTAATGTAATTGAATTTGTAAATATTTTTGTAGACCGCACGCTATAGTAGCACCCAAAATTCATTTATCAGGTCAAAGCTGGGTCGGAAGGGTCACTTAACTATCGCCTAGTAAATGCAAAAACTTCACTTTTCTACGTGAAGGTCAAAATATGATAATAAAAACCCACTCCAATATACAGAGTTTATTTCCACAACAGTTTCGATGCCCTCTGGCATCCTCTTCGGGTGAATACCCGAAGAGGATGCCAGTGGGCATCGAAATTGTTGTGAAAATATACTCTGTCTATTAGAGTGGGTTTTTATTATCATAACTATCCCTAGTAAGAGGATGGGAAGGTTTAGTCAGCTATTCCCTGATAATTAACTCTGTTTTCTGTTTATGTGGTCATTACCTACTGAAGTGTTATACTGTGCGTATATATATATATATATATATATATATATTAACGTAAAGAACGACGCTTGTATAGGAGATATTCCGCGCAAGACGAGAGAGAGAGAGAACGAAACAAATGAAAAAATGAGGTAACCACCCGGGAATCGAACCCGGGATCTTCCGATTGCCGGTCAGATGCGATAACCATTACACCATGGGCCTCACTCTTCCAAATGCCGTAATTCTTCTACATACTCGCAGAAACCAATGCCCCAAGGGGGCACCTCCCCATGCCGTCTTGCACGGAATATCTCCTATACAAGCGTCGTTCTTTACGTTAATTATACTGCGTGTTTGCAGTTAAATGTATATAATGTTACGGCATGCGGGAGGTGCCCCCTTGGGGCATTGGTTTCTGCGAGTATGTAGAAGAATTACGGCATTTGGAAGAGTGAGGCCCATGGTGTAATGGTTATCGCATCTGACCGGCAATCGGAAGATCCCGGGTTCGATTCCCGGGTGGTTACCTCATTTTTTCATTTGTTTCGTTCTCTCTCGTCTTGCGCGAAATATCTCCTATACAAGCGTCGTTCTTTACGTTAATTATACTGCTGCGTGTTTGCAGTTAAATGTGTATTATATATATATATATGATGAATAAAACCATGAAGGAAAGGAAACACAAAAAGGTGCTCAAGCGCTTTCGTCTAATGACATCCTCAGGATGTCATTAGACGAAAGCGCTTGAGCACCTTTTTGTGTTTCCTTTCCTTCGTGGTTTTATTCATCATAAATATTTTTCACGTGTTACTTTCGTGAAATAATTTTCATATATATATATATATATATATATATATATATATACATACAGTATAACACTTTAGAGAATTAATTCTCTGGCTTCTGTTTTATCTTTTGACATCATCAGGTTTAATATTTTTATGTAAAATGAAAAATTATATTTTAACTAATATGAATCTTAATATGAATCTTATTGTAAATGTCAATATGAATCAAAGGAGGACGCGAATTTAAATTGAAAATACGCGAAATTTCCAATTTCTGATCTCTGTCTTCGCATTTGAACGGTTTGCAGCCTCTGATCGTCAAAACACTACCAAGGTATTCGAACTGTAATTACAACCACCCCTACAAAAAAAGCAGTGCTGAGCATAACGTAGTGACCTCCCTAAACTCCAAAGTCCGAACTTCAACATCATTGAATTCTTAAGGAAAACTTTGGAGAGTAACAAGGAAAATGATGTAAATGCATTTTTAAAAAAAAAAAAAAATTTGTGGACATCAAAAAAAATATAAAGTAACAAAAATCTACAGACGAATTTTGGAATGTGTTTCTTCATGTTTAGAATAATATTTCAGAGGACTTTTTACAAAAATTACAAAAAAAAGTCTTCCACACTCGCAATCAAGCGATTTTGAAAGAAAAAGTCACAAAATATTAAATAATATATAGCTACAGATTGATAAAAAAAAGTGATTATATCCAGGAAGCTCATTTCCCCACTACGTACGGGTGAGCGTGACCCAAAAGGTCACCTGAGCCCGAACAGAACAGGGTGAATGACCGGCTCGATGACTCGATGCGTATTAGCGATTTTCGAATGTTATTTTAATAAAGTTTTTTAATTTTTTTATTCTTATTTTTAAATATTTCTTATTTATTTTAAAAATTATTAAATTACCAATTTATTATTCATGACTTCAGATTACTTATTAAATATTTATCATATTATTTAATTATTGAATACAAATAAATATTATAATTACGTTATTAATATTTATTCTTTATAAATATTTATATGAATAGGATTAAATATATTATAAATATTATCTTTTATATTACATTTTCTTGTAATAAGTTACTGGCTACACTAGATAAGTGTATACATGGTGAGAATGTACTCTACAGCATTTACTTTCAATGTTCTTTTTCTAAGTTTCCTATACCACTTCCTTCAACACTTTTTCGTGCAGTAGTTGCGAGCCAAAAAAATGAACAATGTCTATCTTTTATCATCTAGATATTTTATCTGAATAAATGTTTTATATAAAAATAAATCTAAGTATGGTATCGGAGCTTTTTTTTTTCTTTACTGGGCTAACCTAGAGTAGACCCCTCGGGGCATTATTAGCAAGCTAAATCTGGAACTCTGTATCTCTATGTTTCCAGTTGTTCGTCTCTTCATTTGAGCTCTGTTGAAAACAATTTTGTTTCCTTGTTAAAATTTCAGTTGAAGATTTGGTTCACACGTTTTCAAAAGTATAATAAAGTAGAACATATATATATATATATATATATATATATATATATATATATATATATATATAAGGAACTTCCGGTTCTGTACAAGTGAAGCTAAAGACACTCTCTTTCGTACTTTCTGTGGTAATATATACGGACAGCAACTCTGGGTGAATTATCAAGAAAGGTTCTGGCAGAACCCCAAATTTGCTATACAATAGATCTTTTAGACTCATACATAAAAGTTACCCCCGAGATATTCAGCTTCGCAAATGTTTGCGACCCACAATGTCCCGAGATTCCCGGAGGTAACAAGACGTGTTCAATACAGTCTAATGCAAAGAATTAAAAAATCAACCAACCCGATTATCCAAGCTATTCATCAGTCCTGCTGTATGTCTTCTAAGCTATGGAATTTATGGTATGAAAACGTCTGTCTGTCTGTAGCTCCACTTAACTTCGACATTACTGTATTATTTCTTATTAATTGTACTTCTATCCTTGGTATTTAAATTGTTATTATAATCTATTGTCAATTCGTATTATTAATATTTGTCATATGGACCAATAGTCTGCCAATAAACATTTTAATTTAAATATACAGTAGCGCTCATAAGTACTCGTACAGAGAAATATTTTAGTTATATTCGTCTTTATCTTTTGTACCATGCAAAGGATAGTTAGAAAAAAGTTTTATCATTCGTTTGAGAAAATTTAACCAACAAAAAATTAGTTTAACTCCAACATATAATGTAAAACAAAGGACACCTTCAATACTGAAGGAAAATAGCTTGGTTTTCAGGGAGCCAAGACTTTTTAACCAGCTTCTCAGAAATGTCACAGGGGTCACAGTTGAATTCTTCAGAAGAAGACTAGATGCTTGGCTCAGGACGGTACCAGATGAGCTGGGTGTGCCTAGCTATATGCCATGGAGATTGCAAGAAAGCAACTCGATCCTCCATCAGGCCAAGCTTAGAGGTAAGGCCAACAGCTTGACCTTCGTGTGAAGAGAAACCGACGAAGGAAACTTTTACGAGGTTTACCAGAGAGGCCCTATATATATATATATTAGTATTTTGCCCAGGATTTGATAAGGGCAAGGTGCACAAGACAAAAAGGGACAACTATGCCTAAAGGGGGCAACTATGTGTGAAAACATCAATTTTCAGGGCACATTTTGGCCTCAAACAGGGCACAACTTTTAAAAGGGCGAAAAAGGGCAGCGTTATTTATAAATCTAAAAAGAGGCAGGGCGCCCGTCTGAAATGGTCTTGGCAAAACACTGTGTGTGTGTGTATATATATATATATATATATATATATATATATATATATATATATATCTATACTATATAGTGTCCTAAAAAAAGTCCCTGTTTTTATTTTTCCGTTATTTTATAATGGATGTATATTTTGTTATTGGGGTTTTTATTCCTCATATACAGGGTGTCCCATAAGTCCGGCATCATAGGAGAAATTCATATTTTTTATTTCTACAAACCATAATTCATATTTTTCTTATGCTCGGGATGCCAATTTCCCGTCCACCATTCTGTTCAGTGACGAGGCTGTTTTTTGTGGAAATGGTGAGGTAAATCGACAGAACACCCGCTACTGGTCTCAAAACAACCCTCACTGGTATACCTCTTCAAAGGAACAAGGTGCATCTCGGGTGATGGTATAGTGTGGCATTTGGAAGGACCGCATCATAGGTCCCCTCTTTTTCGATGAACATGTCACTGGAGGCACCTACCTACGTATGCTCAAGGAAGAAGCATTTCCCAGTGTCTTGAACGAAGAAGGAAATTTCCAACATGGTTCCAGCAAGACGGCGCTCCTGCACATTACAGCACCCAAGTAAGGGAATACCTGTACCAACAATTCCCTGGTCATTGGATAGGACGTCAAGGGTCTGTGGAATGGCCAGCTAGAGGCCCGGATCTCACGCCACTAGATTTTTATCTCTGGGGCCACTTGAAAGCGCTGGTATACGCAGAGAAAATTAGGAGTGTTGAACATTTGCGGCAGCGCATTATTGGGGCATGTAACACCATTACTCCTAACATCATTCACCGTGTGCTTGCTGACTGGGTATCACGTCTGAATTTGTGTATTGAAAACAATGGTGGACATATTGAGCACGTTCTGTAAATAAAAGCTTTTGTTTTGCCTTTTTTATTATTTTTCCTATGATGCCGGACTTATGGGACACCCTGTATACATACCTATACGAAACAATATGGCTAAACCCTCACACACTGATACCGCGCTTGCAGCTGGACCAGAAAGCAAGATCGTTGGATGGTTTCATGTAACAAATTCTGTGACGCAGATGCAAGGAAACTTTTGTAGAGAATATGGATACAGATATTCTCCCAATAGAGACAGTATCACGAATTGTTAGAAAATTTCCAACAAAAGGAAATTTAAGCAATCAAACTGTAGGGTAATAGCGGTAGGGGACGATCCACAAGATCTGCGCAACACGTAAATATGGTTCATAAAATTATTTCGCGCAGTCCGCAAAAGCAAATCCATCGTTTATCAGCAAAAGTATTTCACGGTTTGCATCATTTACTTTGTACCGAGTTAAACCTTTTCCCTTACAAGCTTCACTGACTAATGTTCAAACACAAAAACGAATGAAATTTGCAACATGGATGTTAGCAAAGCAAAAGGAGGATCCTAAGTTTTTGAAACACATCCACTTCATTGACGAGTGTTATGTAGGCTACATCTGTTTACGAAGGTTAATAAGCAAAACTTTGGTTACTGGGGAAGTCCAATAGAGCTTCCGCGTAGTGTTACTAAACTCAACATTTGGATCGCTTTTGGGTGGTATGGTGTAGTTTTGTAGTAGGTCCTTACTTCTTTGAGAATGAAACTGGAAAAATCGTAAGGGAACGCAAAATTCATATCGTCAGATGCTACAAGATTTCTACCTACCACAACTAATTAATTTGTCCCGCAAAAGAAATAACCCCATTACCCAACATTCACAATGGTTTCAGCAGGATGGAGCACCTCCACACACACACTGCTTGTGAAACTCGCAACTTTTTGAGGAAGCATTTTTCCGAACGACTAATCTCCCTTCATGAGCCAGTGAAGCCATAAGTCATACTCACCTGACCTCACCCCGTCTGATTTTGTTTTCTGTGGGGTTACATAAAAGAGAGGATCTATTCTACCCAGCCTTAGACACTTGAAGACCTAAAGACCAAACCTACGAGATAATCAATAACATCCCAACTGACCTATTTCCCCGTGAAAGTTTGGACCGCGTGCAATTATTTTTAATATTCTTTTAAGAAAAAACAAATACATTCAAAGACATTTTTAATTTTGTAAAAAAAAATAATAAAAAAAAGTAAATAAATAAATAAAAAGGACCTAAATTTCTTCCCTTTTATCAAACGTAACATTTGAATAAAAATAATGAAGACAAAGAATTACAACAAAGACGAGGGACAACAACGAACTTTCATTGAAGTAAATTGAATTGAAGAAGTCTGACTTTTTTATGGTGACATTGAAACTTGAAGTCTGCCAAATAAAACTCCACGGGATTTCTTCGCGTGAAGGATAACCTCTGATGCCCGTTCAAAATTGTGGTTACTGTCAACATTTTCAAGGGCAGAGTTCATAAACCCCACAAACTACTTCATTGCTGACAAGGCATCTCGGTTGAAGGTCGTCGCCATCATGTCTCTCGGCTTTGGCTGCAACTTCAGTCATCTGAAGGGCTTCCTCAGAGATCAGAACATTGCGGTGACTCTCAAGGTACTTCCATACGCCATGCCAAACCGTGTAATTTGAAATTTTAATATTTTACTGGTTTCAAAACTTTTCCCGCGTAGAACCGGACAGCGTAAAAAATTGTGCGTAGAATAGGTCGCCTACTGTATATAGTAGGGCCTATATATACACACACACAGTATAATATATATATATATATATATATATATATATATAATATATATATATCGGATCGTCAAAAAAAAGGGAGACCTCGAACTTTGGCTGTAAAATCCAAAGTTATGGTCAGATTTCAATATTTTTTTCACACCCAACAACTAAGTAAATTTCCTATACGATGAGCGGATTCCAAAGAAAATAATGAAAATTACGGATTTATTGAACATTTCTTTATGCCACTGGAAATTCTCCATTTACACTACTACTGCATTGTATGTGCAGATAAAAAGTTACAAAGTACTCACATATGGTGCTACCTTGATGTTAAAAAAACTGATCGATATGTTTACCACGAACTTCTACAACCTTTTTCAGTCTAGGACGGAACTCATCTATGGCTTTATTGGTTTGTTTTTGTGGTAGCTCATCCCATTTTTGTAGAAGAAGCTGTCGTAAATGAGCGACATTTCTTACTCTGACCGATAAATTCTGTGACAAATTTTCCCAAACGCCGTAATCGACAGATTTAAATCAGGACTGTTTGGTGGCCAAATTTAATACCGCTACCTGGTATTCTTTTGATATCTCCTGTTTTATCGATTTTCTTGAGAAGCTTGTCCAAACCTCCTGCAGTCCATACTTTTGTTGGAAACTCTAACAATAATCTCTTTCGTCCATAATGTTTTTCAAGCCTATATTTTATAAGAACTTGGTCCTCTGAAGTAAATGGCATCTTATAAATAGGGCTGGGACCTAATACCTGAAAAAGAGGAAAACAAAATTTAAGTTGGGCTTACTTTAATTAAAATCGCTTTAATTATTAACTTGAACCTATGATTAGCAAGATTTTTCTGGAATATTTGCCATAAATCCAATTTCTCAGCTAAAATGCTAAAAGATGCATACAAACCATAAAATTACCTAGTACTAACATACTAAAATTTTATGGTTCTATGTATCGTATTTGCCGAGATATGAAGGATTTAAAAGGTCTCCCTTTTTTTTTTTTTTGCCGACCCGATATACAGGGCGTCCAAAAAAATGTATACACACTTTAACAGCTGATAGCTCAATTGATGTTTCTTTCTTTCCAAGTTAAACCCATTAGAATTAATAATGGCAGTCAGACTAAGCTTTGAACAAAGGAAATTTATTCTAAAATGCTACTGGAAGTGTGAAAACGCAGTTGAAGTGCAAAGACAGTTTAGGAGGGGAGTTTCAAACAGTCCACCAACGCGACTTACCATCACTCGAATTAGAGATAAGTTTTGAAGCCGCTGGAACTGTTCAGAATGTCCACAAGAAGCGTTCCGGAAGACCACGGACATCGACAAGCCCCACAAAGCAGAAAGAGTACTGGAAACGTATCACCAAAGTTCAAGAAAATCTGTGCGGCAAGCGAGTCGTGAGGTAGGAATTTCAGAATCATCTGTCCAACGCATTTTGAAGCGCTGTCAATGGAAAAGTTACATTCCAAGATTAGTCCATGCTATTAATGAAGATGATGATCCGGACCGAAGAGTGGAGTATTGCGAGTGGTACTTGGCACGATGTGGATGTGGATTGGACGAAGGGGTTTCGTATAGAATACCCTCCGCGTTCACCAGACCTCACACCACTAGACTTTTTTTATGGGGATACTTAAAAGACAAAGTCTACGCTATAAAACCTGCAACAGTCGCTGAATTGAGAGCAGCCATTGAACGAGAATGCACACAAATACCAAACGAAATGTTTCGTGATGTTTGCGATTCCATTGCTTCGCGTTATCAGCAGTGCCTGGACCAGAACGGACGTCAGTTTGAAAACAGGCGTTGACAAAACAATTAAATAATGTCTGTAGATTCTATTACATTTTGAAAATGAAATGTATTTTAATAAACACTGCCTTTATAAGTATTTAAAGTGTGTATACATTTTTTTGGGACGCCCTATATATATATATATATATATATATATATTATATATATATATAGATATATATATATATATATATATATAGAGAGAGAAGAGAGAGAGAGAGAGAGAGAGGAGAGAGAGAGAGAGAGAGAGAGATAATGCAATTACCCCTACCATCCAGGTTTCGAACCTGGGTTTCTGAACAAGAGAATCGAGCATTAACCACTGACTGACTTACGACGGGGTTCGAAGATTGAATTAAAAATACATATACTAAAATAACAACAAAAATTAAATGATTATACCAATAAAAAAGTTGTCATAAATTAATCTAAAATAAGGAACAAAGAATTACTGTAATTGTTTACAAAACCAGAGAATAATAGAGGAAACGGACAACGGACAAAGGCCAAGGAAATTGGTAATGTCTGACCCAGTAAAGGAAGAATGAACGGATTTCACTCAAATCAAAAGGATTATTAATATATTTAAAATATAAAAAAATATTAATATCTACAGTATTAATATCTGCGATTTACAGGGTGACATAAAAGTCTGGACACGTAGGAGGGAGATAATCGTTTCATTATGTTGGTTTATTCATAATAAATGCTCAAACTGAGACCCATTAACCTCGATACACTTCTCAGTGCTTGTTCTGAGTATAACATCCTCACACGTCTCAACGTAACGAGAGAAATCTTGGCGCATTCAGGCGTTATTCGAGTCTTCATTTCATCCAAGGACCGGGAACGATCACTGTAAACGACGGATTTCAAATGACGAACTTCGCTCGTTCATCTTTTCCTTAATTTCCCATCCATGTCTCATCTGGAACAAAGAAAAACAAACAGTATTAATATAAAGCAATTTCCCCTCTCTGTCCTGAATTTTGGGCTACCTTGTACGGTGGAAAATGATTGTTTTGCGGTCATTGGTTTGGGATGGTGGTGGTGAGGTTGTTTAACCTCTTTTGCATTATTTACATATGACGGAGGGGACCTACAGTTTTACGTGGGATCCGAACCACGAGTCGTTACATACTAATCTGGGCGCGTAGAAGGGTTCCTCATCCAATTACTCTCCAGACCCAGTGTCGCTTAATTTCGTTAATCGATGGGAAGCGGCGTTAACGACATTGGCCATGACGTAGCCCCGTTGATTTAGGAACAACTTTTAATTCTACGTCGGGAATTCGAAAGGACTTTCCAAGGATTATCCACGCATGAACCCTGAACTTACTGTACAGGGTATTCCATAGTCCCTTTAACCCCCCGAACCTTTTTCCTACTAGAATAGAGTGAGAAAGTGAAGAGGAAAGGGCCTTATGGGACACCCTGTAGATTCCCGAACTGACCATTTCACAAACAAGGCGATCGAATTCTAATAAACAAAAGTCAAAGGGTTGTTTGATCTTGAAAGTCATATGGGTTTGCAGTGTATATATATTATATAATATATATATATATGAAAATTATTTCACGAAAGTAACACGTGAAAATATTTATGATGCATAAAACCACGAAGGAAAGGAAACAGAATGGTGCTCAAGCGCTTTCGTCTAATGACATCCTCAGGAACACCATTCTGTGTTTCCCTTTCCTTCGTGGTTTTATTCATCATCAATATATATATATATATATATATATATATATATATATATATATAAATTCAGAATTTGTTTATTCTGTTCAATCAATTACCTATGTGTGTTGTTGTTGTTGTTGTTAAATGCATGATTTAGCTGTACTAACGGCTAGGATAATTTGACAGAAGAGACCTAAGGCTTCAAGTAGATTCCGAATTATGGGTCTTTACATCATCTGGAAGCAGAGGACGACTTCCATCAGTTACTGTACCCAGACCCAATGTAACTAATTTTCGCTTATCTATGGTAAAAGTTGTAACAACAGTTGTCCTTACGATATACTGTATATATATATATATATATATATATATATGGTAAATATTAAGTTTTGCAGAGACCAGTGTTTTAACAAAGTCGAAAAATGTTACAAAGGTCTTAATTTGCCGAAATGGTCACGTGGGAAATAACTAACTAAAATGACCACCTAACCTAGTGTTAATCTGGTCTCCGTAAAACTTAATATTATAAATAAGTAGTATAGCCGCAAAAGGGGAGAGTGCAGGAAGTTGCAGGTTATTATGTAATGTCGCAAAGGGGGTGGGTGGGTTGTTGCAAAGGGGGTTGCTGCAAAAGGGGGGTTGTTGCAAAGGGGGGATGTTGCCAATGGGGGGGGGGACTTGGAGGCGGCGTTATCCCCCAAGAGAAAGAGGAGAGGAGAGAAAGGAGGAGAGGTGTTCACCTGGCAGGAGCCAAGTGCACATTAAGACTTCCAGGCCGGGCTGGCGTTGTTTATAGACTCCCTAATCAGCCAGTTGGCGTAAATGCTTGAGTTGCCAGATACCGCGATACATTGTATACATTATTATAGACTCCTAATCAGCCAGTTGGCTGGTTGTCAGATACCTGTTTTTAGCAGTATTATTGCTACATTTAGTATTATATACGCCTAATCAGCCAGTTGGCTGAGTTTGCCAGATATCGCCATGTATTTCCATTGTATACACTATTATAGACTCCTAATCAGCCAGTGGCTGGTTGTCCGATACTCTTTTAGCAGTATTATTGCATACATTATTATTATAGACTCCTAATCAGCCAGTTGGCTGGTTGTCAGATGCCTCTTTTTAGCAGTATTATTGCATACATTATTATTATATACGCCTAATCAGCCAGTTGGCTGAGTTGCCAGATAGCGCCATGTATTCCATGTATACACTAATATAGACTCCTAATAAGCCAGTTGGCTGGTTGTCAGATACCTCTTTTTAGCAGTATTATTGCATACATTATTATTATTATAGACTCCTAATCAGCCAGTTGGCTGTAAATTTGTCAGATACCTCTTTTTAGCAGTATTATTGCATACATTATTATTATATACGCCTAATCAGCCAGTTGGCTGAGTTGCCAGATAGCGCCATGTATTCCATTGTATACACTATTATAGACTCCTAATCAGCCAGTTGGCTGGTTGTCAGATACCTCTTTTTAGCAGTATTATTGCATACATTATTATTATAGACTCCTAATCAGCCAGTTGGCTGGTTGTCAGATACCTCTTTTTAGCAGTATTATTGCATACATTATTATTATATACGCCTAATCAGCCAGTTGGCTGAGTTGCCAGATAGCGCCATGTATTCCATTGTATACACTATTATAGACTCCTAATCAGCCAGTTGGCTGGTTGTCAGATACCTCTTTTTAGCAGTATTATTGCATACATTATTATTATTATAGACTCCTAATCAGCCAGTTGGCTGGTTGTCAGATACCTCTTTTTAGCAGTATTATTGCATACATTATTATTAATACGCCTAATCAGCCAGTTGGCTGAGTTGCCAGTTAGCTCCATGTATTCCATTGTATACACTATTATAGACTCCTAATCAGCCAGTTGGCTTAGAAGGCTTAAATATTGCCAGATACCTGTTGTATACAGAATACCGGTAGTAGAAGGCATAACAATAAACAACATTGCATCATTCTTTTTATTATAATATATAGAAAATAAATACATTTGAGGAATATGTGTATAACAGAAATATATACACACACAATTATGATATATAATATATATAAAATAAAATATACATTTCAAATAAATATACATTTGAGGAATATGCGTATAACAGAAATATATACACACAATTATGGATATATATATATATAAAATAAATATACATTTCATATACATTTCAATATGTACATAACAGAATATATACACATAATTATATATAAAATAAATATACATTTCAAATAAATATACATTTCATATACATTTCAATATGTACATAACAGTACAGGAGAAATATACACACACACACACAATTATGGTGATATATAAAATAAATATACATTTCATATACACTTCAATATGTACATAACAGTACAGGAGAAATATCAAGCAAAATATATATATATATATATAAACACAAATCAATAGAAATATGCGTATAATCGTCAAGCAAAATATATATATACAATTCACTTTTTTTCAAAATACTAAAATCGGTCTTAATCGAGTTTACAATTACATCATTATTGCTCTGCATTACGCAGTCTATGCGGCTTAATAATATTTCACCGCTTAAAGTATAGGGAAACCTGTATTCGATATGAATGGCTTTCATATCGTTCAGTAACTATTTTTGTCCCCACTTTACAACCGGTTGGCAAGTCATCTTTAAATACGTCTAGAATACAATCAAAGCACGCACAAAGAGTTCATCGTTAGCTACATTATTAAACACAAGTTTATAAGAACGCTTTTCCAATCGAGGGTTTATTTCTACCGACTCGAGCTTTTCAATCGTGAACTCACTCAATATAGCGGCAATTGAAATAATCTTCTAAATCGTTACGACACAACTGCGCGTTATATAAAGAAATAGTTCTTCAGGGTGAACGGTGTAGGTGAGCTCAGCCTTGTACCGATCAATTGCTTTGTACCAAAGTTCATGGTATTTCAAGAGTCTAAACTTTTTAAATAAACATCCAGCACTAGACCATTCTCACCAGTCCTACACTCGGTAAACCCATCGAGCAGAGCAGTGTATGCGTATTCAAGAACTGTATCAAAATAAAGCATATCCGTAACACGCGCGTCGAATATAGGTTTCAGTTTACGGAATCCGACGATTTCAAACATTCTGTCGAGGATGAAACGGTTTCGCGTAGGAATAAGAGCGTTATTATCAGAAGCATTCTTCCACATAAGCCTTATATCAATGCACGGCCGATCGTTATTTATACACAACGTACATACAACGGCGGTATGAGGGCGCGTCACTAATCTGC
>JAJOZX010012221.1:0-105425 GCA_023014485.1 Bathynomus jamesi
TGCGTTAAACCCAGAAATTTAAATTTTTCTTCAGCATCTTCAATTGGCTGTGGTCTTGACCTTCATAGGAAAATATCATCATCTTTCGTCTGACCTGTGTTGTCTTGAATTCTGGCTCAATTTCAAGCTGCTCTGCAATCTCTCTGGAATCTGTTACAGCACTTGAAATCCACTCTCCCGATATTCTTTCATCCACTTACATGTTCTTTCAAACTCTCGATGGCAATTGCCAGATGCTTTGAATCACTGAAGATCTTTATTCGCGTGGTTGACTTGAAAGAGGAGGTCATACCAGAATATGACAGCAACAGTGAATTTAAAATTCTTCATCTCTTTGCAGTGATTCTGCTTCGCTTCTTCCTTGATCTTTTGCTTTTTCAGCAATTTCGACAAGTGCATCATAGATCTCGACAGTTTGATATCGTACAGCTTGACACTTTGCACATGGCATTCCATCTTGTCTCGCTCAAGGACTTCACAGAACTCTTTTACATACTGCAGAAGACTGACCACCGATGGTTGAGGCTGAGAAGAAGACACAGACGTTGAATAACCCCAAAAAATGAGATGGCTTGGACACATGTTTTTGCCATGTCCCCAAGTAGCAAATTATAGTTGTGGCATGCGCATTGCGCATGGAGTCAAAAATGCTCTTGAATTCACTTCAAGAAGTCACGCTTGGACTCATTTTCAGTCCAAGTTGTGAAGTTCTCTCATCAATACCTCTAGTAGGTTTTCTCCTGTGGTCTCCTTCACCTCAATGAACTTGATGAAGTGTTCAAAAATTCCACTTTCAATACCTGATGATCCATCAGAGACATATCGCAAAGTAAGGGACATCTGCTCCTTGTGACTAATGTCGGGTGTGCAATCAAGGATCACAGAGAAATACTTTGCCATTTTAATTCTGTGTACAATGGTTGCTCGAACTTTGTTGCCTATAAGCGAGACGAGTTCATTCTGGATTCGTTTTCCCTGGTAATGATCATAAATTTCGTTATTGACTATTCTTCTAAGATGGTCTTGCATGACGGGATTAAATCTTGAGATAAGCTCAACCAGTCCAAGGAAGTTGCCATTATTCCGTCTGAAGATTGTATCTACTGATCCTCGGAATGCCATGTTGTGTTCAGCGAGGTACTGTACAATGGCGAGGAGGCGCTCACACATTTTTCCACCTAAGCTTCTCCGTATTGATTCATTCCTGACTGAGTTGATCCACAGTGCAACTTTTGATCAAACGTTGTTTGAGTTCCATCCATTGGAGAGTCGCCTTCAGATGGTCCTGTGATCTTTCGTGCTCAGACAGTCTGGAACTAGTATTCACCCAGTCACAGAATCCTCCACACCCCAAGGCATTGTTGGAGTTTCCAAATAACTTGCAACAGAAACAAAATATCCGATTCTTAGAGATTGAATAAATCAACCAATTCCGTATACCAACTTCTCCATTTTCCATCCGTCTCTTGTAATGACTTTTTGAAAACTTGCGGCCATTGTCATCTCTGGGAAAGTTAGTCTTCCTCACACTGTGGTGGACCTTTACTCACTAGTAAATCTGACTTTTGTGCTAACAGTTTCCGGCCATTGACCTGGATCTTTGAGTGCATCTAGAGGCTGATTTTGCAGAATTGGAGACTGATCCATGGGTTCTTCTTCACTCTAGATATCACTTTCATCTATCAAAGCTGATGATGATGCATGTGACGGCGCAGGCACATCTTGTTCAGTTTCAGCCTGTGGATCGCGTTTCTCTAGAAATTTTTCAAATGACCCATACATACGCTCAAGTTCTGATTTCCGCTTCGCTTCACGCTGTCTCTTCTGGTGACCGCTGAGATATTTCCGAGCAGTATCTCGCAATCTTTTTGGAGGCATCACTGTCAGTCGATATCTGAAATATAACAAAATATATAATTAATACGGAATACTATTGTATGAATACTGTATATGAAGAGTTATTATGACAAGCCGTATTTAATTTACCACTCAAAACCAAGATATTTTTTTTACTGTACTCGTATATTTGCAGGGCCCAAAGCAGCCGCTTTGCTTGCTTTGCCCAAAGGCCGGCAGTGGGTAAGCGGAATTAAAAATGTAAAAAATTTTAGCTTTAAGAGGGAAGTATTCTGGCAAAGTATTTCCTACTTTCTTCAGGTTACAAAAAAGAATTATTTACACGTTCGCTGCAGGGGTGAAATCTGTTGGCAAAAAACACTAACATTTCTTTGTTCCGCAACCGTTAAAACGATTTGACCAAATTGTTTTCTTTGAGCGGAAAACCGTGTTATTGTAACAATGTAAACGGATTGATGATGGCACTTGGTCATGAACATAAGCCAGAAGAATGCGACCCAGTGATGGGCAAAAAGTAATCGATTTCAAATAAAAATTACTGATGTCTGAAAAGTAACTAAAAATATAAAGTAGAAATTACTCCTCTGGATTAATTATAATACAATTAATCCAGAGAAGTAATTTCTACTTTATACTTTACTTTTCAGACATCAGTAATTTTTATTTGTAATCGATTACTTTTTGCCAACCACTGATGGCGACTGTTCATTGACTCATCCACTTTTCATAAACTTCTGCAACATTCGTGGCCTTTTCTCAAATTTTCAATCTGTTGAACACCACCTCTCCTCTAAACCTCATCTTCTTTTCCTCACTGAAACTCGAGTGTCTGGGACGACTGACAGCAATTCCTTTTCTGTACCCTCTTACTTTCTCTATACTCAATTTCACTCCAAAGGCAGATGTTGCGTATATGTACGCAATGACTTAATTTGTTCTCCTATTCCTGAACGCGAATCTTCCGCATTCTATACCCTCTGGCTACGGCTTACATGCTAATCTCAAACTAAATACATCTGCGCTGTTTACCTTTCTCCTAATTCTACTGACTATCCAAAATTCTTTGACTACCTCACTTCCAAAGTGGAATACATTCTTTCCGCTCTCCCTTTGCTGAAATCTCCATTTAAGGAGATTTCATTGTTCACCAGCCACCTTTGGCTTTCTTCCCATTCCACTGACATAAGTAGTATATCCGAAAATGGTAGAGTGCATATGCAATTGCAATATTGACCAAATGAGTGCCAGTGCCAAACCCCCACCCCCAGGGTGCCAAAAAAGGGGAAATCTCCCCAGCTGCAACAAGCTGGGGGAGTTCACCTAACCTGAGAGAGAAGAGATTTTGGGGGAGAAGTTGGGACGGCCTCACCCACCCACCCCAAAAGGGGTATACATAGCTTAGGAAGGTGAGAGAGAGAGAGAGAGCATCCTTCATCTGCGAGACAGACGCACAATAAGATTTCTTAACAGCATCATCTGGCTTAGAACTCGAAATCCGCCAGTTGGCTTAGAAGGCGTAAAAGGCAGGTGTATGTGTGTGTATATTCCCATATATATATATACACATACACTATATGATCAAAAGTATTCGGAAACCCCGGAAAATCCGCATTTCTGCAAATATCACCTTCGCCGAAAGGTATGCTGGGAAAAAGCGTGGCGAAACTATAATGCTGAGGTGTTCTGTTAAGTTATCAGTAACTGTTGTGAAGCCATGCCGCGCGGACGTGAACTCTCCGAGTTCCAACGTGGACTCGTCATCGGATGTTATTTAAGTAACGTTTCTATACGAAACATTGCAGCCAAACAGGATATACCAAAGTCGACTGTAGCGGATGTTATCATGAGATGGAAGCACGACGGTGCAACTAACGCGAAAAAACGTTCCGGACGACCACGCAAACTGACGGAACGTGATAGAAGAAGTCTGGTACGACATGTCAAGAAGTCCCGCACGTCCTCTGCCGCTTCCATCGCTGAGGAGGTAGGAAGAGCATCCGGTACCTCCGTTAGTACTGTAACTATCCGCAGAGAGATGCACAGACTCGGTTATTATGGTAGAGCAGCTGTACACAAGCCACTGATTACAAAAGTTAGTGCCACGCGTCGTTTGGCCTGGTGTGTCCCCGTCGTTCCTGGACCGTGGAGGACTGGAAAACTGTTCTTTGGAGCGACGAGTCGCGTATTCACTCTTCCAGTCTGATGGGCGTGTTTGGGTGTGGCGACAGCCCGGAGAACGGCTTCTTCCTGACTGTGTACGTCCAACGGTGAAGTTCGGTGGAGGGTCCATCATGGTATGGGGTTGTTTTTCCTGGCTAGGGCTCGGCCCGTTGGTTGTTATACCCACTACCATGAAAGCTGACGTTTATCTCGACGTTCTGGGCAATTCGGCCCTCCCTACACTGTGGCAATACTACGGAGATGGCCATTGTTTGTTTCAACAGGATCGAGCTCCTGCCATACTGCAAGGCGTGTGCAGGACTGGTTTCGTGAAAATAAGGTGGATTTTTAGACTGGCCTGCTCAGAGCCCCGATCTCAACCCAATCGAGCACATGTAGGACGAACTGGAGCGACGGATACGAAACCGCACACCACGCCTGGCTTCACTTGCATCTCTTGCATCAGCTCTGCAAGAGGAATGGCGAGCCATTCCTGCACAGACTTACCGAAAACTGGTGGAAAGTATGCCTCGACGTGTTGACGCTGTAATAAAAGAAAGGGTGGACCTACTGGTTACTAAATGCCATAATAAAACCATTTTTCCCAAAACCATGCGGTGTCCGAATACTTTTGATTATATATATATATATATATATATATATATATAACGTAAAGAACGACGCTTGTATAGAAGAACGTTCCGCACAAGATGAGGAGAAAGAACGAACAAATGAAAATTGAGGTAACCACCGGGAATCGAACCCGGGATCTTCCGATTGCCGGTCAGATATGCTAACCACTACACCATGGGCCTCGATTGATCAGAAGTCGTAATTCTCCTACATACGAGCAGAAACCAATGCCCTGAGGGGGCACTCCCGCATGTCGCACATATATACATTTTAACTGCAACAACACACAGTATAATTAACGTAAAGAACGACGCTTGTATAGAAGAACGTTCCGCACAAGATGAGATGATCCCGGGTTCGATTCCCGGGTTGTTACCTCATTTTTCATTTGTTCGTTCTTTCTCCTCATCTTGGGCGGAACGTTCTTCTATACAAGCGTCGTTCTTTACGTTAATTATACTGTGTGTTGTTTGCAGTTAAAATGTATATATATATATATATATATATTTAATAACGTTTGAGTTGCCAGATTGCGCTATTTATTTAATTAATGAAGATATTCTTGACAGTTGGCTTAGAAGGCGTAACCAGCCATTTGGTATAGTGTATTCATATATACTGTATATATTTATTGAAGGTGCGTTGTTTATATATATTCCTAACTCCAGCTATTCCTTAATATCGTTTATATACATCAGGAAAGCAATTATTAGATAATAAAACACAACTACAGCATTCTGTTTATTTAGAGGAGTTAAGGGAAATAATCTCGTGAAATATATAGGAAATAAATATACATTCAAAATAATATACAGCAAACATACACACACTAAACGATATATACAAATATATACATTCTTAAATAATAATAATATTAGTACAGGAAAAATCTATATACGTTTATATTAAATAATAAAATTTTAACAAATATATAGAAAATAAATATACATTCAAAATAGTTCAGAAAAAATCTATACACATTTTAAACGATATATACTTTAAGTGAGTTCGAACGAAGGTTCAGGATCAACCTCCGGTTGACCCCTCTGCAGCATCCCGCCTCATTTGTGGGATTTAGTGAAGGAGGGAATTGCTATCTGATCTCCTCCTGCCCTCGTAGCCAGCCACGAATGGCTGGTCAGGGACTTTGCACAGGAATCTGTCCAGCTGGTTCTTGAAGTTAGTAGGTCGGTGTGCTAGAGATTCCTCACTTCTTTTGGTAGGACATTGAAAAGCTTTGGGCCTCGTATTCTAAGAGTATTTTCCATCCTCGTTTTCATGGCCTCTTGTCCCACTGCAGCTGGGACCGTACAAAATCTGCCTCTTCTCTCATTCCAGTTTTTCTATTTCATTTCTAAGGTTAGGGACAGAGCCCTCAAGTATTTTCCATATGTATATTATTGTGTACCGCTCGCGCCTTTCGAGAGAGTAGAGTTTGTGATTGTAGTCGAGACCAGTAGTCTTCACCTTCCGTTTCCTCTCCTCTATCTTAGATGTAAAAGTCCTTTGTATAGCTTCAATGTTCGCAATGTCTCGTTTTCTTTATGGGCTTGTGATTTACTGAGCAATACTCCGTTATTGGTAGGACTAGACTCTTCCATAATTTGAGCATCATGATTGCTTTTCTGCTGCGGAAGCTCCTCCAGGTGATTCCCATTATTTTTCTAGTCGTTATTATGTGGATTTGGTGTTATCTGTTTGCTTGCAGGGTTTTGTACCCTTTATTCTGTAGCTCCTTGTTATTACCATATCTTAGAAGTTGGAATTTTTCTTTGTTGAACTTCATATTATTGTCTTCTGCCCACTGGAATAGTGTTTCAAAGTCGTTTTGTAAACTTTGTCACCTTCGTTCAGTATTTCCTTGCATATTTTTTCCTTGTGGACAGAGCTCTCTACTTCCGATTTGACTCCATTTACCACCACTTGTGTTCTTTACGTCAAGAAATTAAATATCCACCTTCCCAGCAGTTCCTGTATTCTTAAGTTTGTGCTATAATTCCATGGTCACATTTATCGAAAGCTTTAGCAAAGTCAGTATAGATTACATCTGTTTTGTCCTCGACACAGTGTTTCCAATATTTTCTCCTGGTGGTCTAATAGCTGTGATAGGCATGATCTTCCATCCCTGAAACCATGTTGATTTGGGTTGTATAAGTTCTTGTAGGTAGTTTCGCTTCTAATTATACGTTCAAAGCACTTTATAAGGTGAGAGCTACCGGCCGATAATTCTTGGGCATTGCTCTGTTACACCTTTGAATAAAGGGGCAATGTTCGCGTTCTTTAATAGCAGTGTACTTTGTATATAAAAATATACATTAAAAATAGTAATAGTACAGGAGAAATCTATATACACATTATGTTCTACTGCGCTTAACTAAAATACTAAACTCGCACGTGATCGAATTTACAGTTACATCGTTGTTGCTTTGTATTATGCAATAAATACGATTTAACATTATTTCACCACTCAAGGTGTGCAGGTGCCTATATTCAATGTAAAAGGCCTTCAATTCGTTCAATACTATTTTTGTGCCCACTTTATAATTGATTGGCAAATTATCACACTCTTTAAACATGGACAGAATACAATCCAAAAGCACGTACAAAGAGGGTGTCGTAACATCATTATTAAATTCAAGTTTATAAACACACCTTTCCAATCGAGGGTTTTTTCTTACCGATCCGAGCTTTTCAGTCGTGAACTCTCTTTCACAACGCATAGCGGCAGTTGAAATAATCTAAGTCGTAACGACAGCTGCTCATTATATAAAGAAACAATTCTTCAGGGTGAACAGTGTAGGTGAGCTCTGCCCTGTACCGTTCAAGTCCTTTGTACCAAAGTTCATGATATTTCGAGGAATCTAAACCTTTTAAATAAGCATCCAGCTCTAGACCATTCTTGCCATGTTCTTTCCTACACTCGGTAAACTCGTCGAGCAGAGCGGTGTATGCGTATTCAAGAACCGTATCAAAATAAAGCATATCCGTAACACGTGCGTCTAATATAGGTTTTAGCTTGCGGAAACCGACGATTTCAAACATTCTGTCGGGGATGAAGCGGTTTCGCGTGGGGACAACATTATTATCAGATGCATTCTTCCACATCAGTCATATATCAATGCATGGCTGATCACTATTTATAAACAATGTACAAACAATGGCATATGAGGGGGTATCACTAATCTGTTCTCTTCTTGTACCTACACCTGCAGATATTTTATAACGATCCTCGCTCCACTTCTCAACTATCACGAAGACTATTCATCTCAACACTTAAATAAACAACAATACGTTTACCAGAGTTTTTGTCTACAAGTCGTTTCAAGTACATAGTTAATGGCACCGGTTTTACACCTGAACACACGCAATGACTTCGTCACGGACACATCGTATACGACATTGAGACTGCTGCTCAAAGGAAGCTTCATCGTATTCTATTGTGAGAAGTGCACGTCCAGTCGGGTCAAACTCGGGGATGACTATGAGCAGCCGGTGCGCGGTTTGGCTCGGAGACAGGTGTGGGAAACGAGTCACACGGACGAGTCATACCAAGCGTTAATGTTTCGTGTACGGGTTTGTTCCAGCATGAAAGAATCGTGTGAATACTTGTGCCCATTATATCGGGCAACCAGAACTTTTCCGATACATGGAGCAATAGCGGCTTTAATGTTTACCACTCCCCAGAATGCGCACCAAATATTTTCGTTAGGGTGATTTTCACGAACTAAACACATTTTATTCACACTCCGGCGCACTATTTGAGAGAAACATGTGCCCATATTTATCCTTTTTGCCTAGCAAGCGATACTGGTCTCTAAATTTTATTAGAAACTCGCACAAACCTTTAGCCACACTCACTGCAAACCTCATGATATATATGAATGTAGTGGTAAAAGTATTTCAGACTATCCATTATGACAACATTTACATTCTCAGCCGCAGGGTACGCGTACTCGGTATGATGCAGCATGACATAATACCGCTTGTCGCACCACTCATCAACAAGACTCGCTACCCATACCCGTTGCTTCTCTTCTGCACGTGTTTCTTTCACTTCACGGTATATGTACGCTTTTATACAGTTTAGTCCTACAACGCATTACATCGTTTGTGCCGCGAAATCTGGCAATGCTCTCGCCAGAATATCCATAGAGTATTTGAACCTCTTGCTTCTCACGCTTTGCACAGTTCAATGTAGCCTTAAGTCTCAAAGGAGGGAGGGCTAGGGAGTCTTTCAGTATTCACCACATCTTCCGATTTTACTAATAACACTACATAAACGTCGAGCACGCAATATCAAAGGTAGCCATCACTATTTTTCGGAGTCCTATTGCATTTGGACAATAAAGAGCCAGTAGATATAGTGTACTTAGATTTTGCAAAGGCATTTGATACTGTTCCTCATGCAAGATTGTTGGTAAAAGTTAGAGCCCATGGTATAAGAGGTCATATAGCTGATTGGATAGAAGAATGGCTGAGAAATAGAAAACAGAGTTCATCTAGATGGAAATAAGTCTACTTGGAGACCCGTATTGAGCGGAGTCCCACAGGGGTCTGTTCTGGGACCTCTGCTTTTTGTTGTCTATATAAATGATCTAGAGAAGGATCTATCATGTAAAACCTCAAAATTTGCTATGATACAAAATTAGGCCATAATGTTAAGTCAGGACAGAGCAATGACAATACAAAAAGACTTAGACAGAGTAACAGCCTGGGCAGATAAGTGGGAGATGAAATTTAATGTTGATAAGTGCAAGGTTATGCATATGGGCCAAAAAATCCAGAATTTGAATACAATATGAATGGAATTTGGATTAAAAATGATGATAAAGAGAAAGACTTGGGTGTCACTGTGACAAATGAACTTAAACCCTCAAATCACTGTATGGTGATCAGAAATAAAGCAAATGCTAGACTCCATCTCATGCAGACACACATTGAATACAAATCACCCAGTATTATAAAGCAACTATACATTTCATATGTGAGACCCCTCCTCGAATACTGCATTCAATTTAATAGTCCCTATTTGATACAAGATATTGAAAAACTGGAAAAAGTACAGAAACGAGCAACAAGAATGATCCCATCTCTAAGACAATTGACATATAAGGAAAGACTGGCATATCTAAGCATGTTCTCATTAAAAAGGAGGTGGTTAAGGGGTGATATGATAGAGGTGTATAAAATGATAAAAGGGTTGGATAAGATAGATTTTGAGTCTCTCTTCATTAAAGATCACAATAATCAGACTAGAGGTCATAGTATGAAATTATTTAAGCCAAGATGTAGAACAAATTTAAGAAAACATAGTTTTACAAACAGAGTAATTAAGTTTTGGAACAGTCTGACAGAAGAAGTGGTGACTTCGGATACGCTTGATTCTTTCAAAAGAAGGTTGGATAGTTTGATGTCTGCAAGGGACATCTGGTGATGGTGTTTAAGCCCATTTTTATTGCATGAATGGTACTAGTTTATTTCATATATATTATGTGCATTTGGGTGATAGATCCCACAGCTCAACACAGGTGTTGTGGGATATAGGGAGGCAACATCTTGGGTTAGGGGATACTCTGTCCTTACACACCCTATTTAAAGAGATTCCTCTGCCGAGCGGTGCCCCCCATAGTACTGTGAGGTATTGAAAAACTCATGATCTTCACTTGCCCCACAAACACCTTTAAATGGGAGACCCAAAATGGGTGCGCGCACATTTCTACATTACTGTACAGTCTTTACAGCCACACCTACACTTTTCCTCGTAAGTATATATATTGTAATGTATATGGATGTAAATTGTGACTTGGTCCGCAATTGATATGAACCGTGACTTATTTTTGGTTGGCATGGTACTGGTATTGATGGGTACCATAATGAAATTGACTGGATTCTTTGGATCTGATATATTTGCATGTCAGTTATAAATAGATATAGTGTGTAACATATTTGACTTTGATCCTCTGGATCCAGAGATTCTATCTTTAGTTTTAAATTGATAATTAATTAGTTTTAAATTGATACTTAATTAGTTTTGTAAAAATTGGTTATTGCCAATGTACAGGCAGTTTTTACATAGTGGAGCCACCTCGATGGGCCGAAGTGGCCCCTAGTGTGCCCACTATAAAAATTTCTTATGTTCTTATTTTTCGTCTACGTGAGATTTCTTCAAATACACGTCTGAGATCCAGGGTTTGCAGCGGTCAACTGAGCACGTAAGGGTAGAGATATGCCCAGGTAGTAGCGAGTCACGTGGCCTTTGATCGATCATACAGAGGGCGGAGCTTAGGACTTTTCCTACACGCGCACACACACACACACACACACACACACACACACACACACACACACACACACACACACAGAGGAGAAAATGAAACCCTAATTGAAACTTGATTTATTAAATAATTCGATGATTTGCGGATATGCTACTGGCAACACGATCTCTGGATTTAATACCATTAGACTTCTTTGCGTAGGGCTTTATAAAGTCTGAGGTTTACAAACAATAGTTACAGACCTGCAAGATCTGCGAACCCGCATTGTGCGCGACAGTCGCTAAAATACCCCCCGAGATGCTTGAGAATGTGTTCCGCAATGCAGCGGATAGATTTGACATTTGCGGAGATACTGATAGTGTTCACGTCAAATCTTAGACCTAGCTTGATAAATAAATATACATCTAATTGTTACTACATTTTTATCCTAAGATACCATTATTTCAGCAAAATAGATGGAGACTTTTGGGCCACCCTGTATATAACTGAAGAAAATAATTGTTTACACATTTAAGCAAAGTATTAGTTAGTGAAACCGGTGATAATTATAATCCTTTCAAAGGGGAAAAGGTTACATTCCAGAATCCATACGCAGTTCGGAGACGGTCCATAATTTTCATTGGACTGAAACTATGGAATGATTTAAATGCTGATATAAAAAATAATTCGAATGTAAATTCGTTTAAAAACGAGTTAAAATCTCGATTAATAACGGAATATTAATAAAAATCTAGGATTAAATGTACAGTGTTATATTACTTATTCATTTCTCGTGTGTAATCTAGGATTAAATGCTCGTTATTTGCTCATTTCTCGTGTTAACATTCGATTCTTTGCACTGTATTAGTAGAGTACAAAAATTACTTCAATAATGATTTTGTATTCGTTTCACATAAATACTAATATAAGATTAATATATACTGTATTTCCACTATTAGTTCGCTTATGTATTAATCATACTTTGAACGTGACATATATTGGGTATTAAGTGCCAAATTATACAAAATAGACTAATTGGCAGTATTTGTATTATTGTAAAATAACAGAAATTGTAATACCGCTACTCCATTTTATAAATAAATTTATAAATGTAAATAAATAAAAAATATCTTGGAGTTGTTAAGATTATTATAACAAAATAATTGTATTTGTTATTCATACTACCCTACCCTACCCTATTAGGTAGGCCTACTAAACTATTATGAACCGTCTCTGAACTGCGTCTGGATGCTGGAATTTTGCCGAAGAAAAACTATCTATTCCAAACACTAAATTACATTTTCTTAAATTAATACTCGGTGTCCCTCCAAACACTGCAAGCATACTTTCACAAGAGAATGCAATTTTACCGCTGCCCTCCACCCTACCATATTCATTCATGCATGATATTTAAGCGTTTACACTGTTTGGAAATGCCCATCATCCACTGGTTGTAAAGTAAGTTCGTTTCAGCTTTTGAAACTTTGAGAACGAAACTGATAAACACCCTAATTATAGGCACTTAATAAAAAAATAATCACTCATAGCGGAAATAATTATACTTCAGTATTATTAACTGTCCAGTCCTATACAGCAATACCCCAGTTATCGCAAAGGATGTGTTCCTAAAAGTCATTGCGAATAACAAATTTGCGAATATCGGGGCAATTTTCCCATAAGAATCAATGTAATTAGGGGGGATGCGTTCCCCTACATACTACATTATAACTACAAGGAGTGTAAAACAGTTAAACGAGCACTTACCTTTGCTGTGAGTGTCAATGGCGTACTGGAGCTGGCATAAAGAGGAGAGGGTGAGGAGTTACTGGGGTGAAGAGGGGCCAGGGTCATCGGCCTCCCCACTCGAGACAGCACTGACACTGCTGCTGCAGGAATGAGGACTAAAAAAAGCCTATGGAACGCGAACTTGGAGGTTGGAGAAGTTGGAGTGTCAGCTACATCAGGAGAAGGGGAGAATTTGGGCTGGAAAAATGCATGAAGTGTCGGTTGGCGAGCCATCTTCCTCTTTTCCTCCAGAAGCTCATAGTATGCTCTGAATGTCGTTCTTAACGTTGCGGATGACAGTGGTGCTCCTCTCCATATTCGGGTCAACGTCCAACGACATGTCCAGTACCGTCTCGAACGAAGAAAGAAGCTTCCTCAGAACTGGAACGGTGAGAGTTTTGAGAGGAGGACTCTCGGCCTGCTCCTCCTCTTCGTCCACTGCTAGATGCTGCTCCAACTCGATCAAATCACTTTGCGAATATGGGTGTTTAGATATCAATTGCGAAGAGCGAGGTATTGCTGTACACAGTTTTGTCCCGAAATCTATATAATAACTTCTGCTCAAATCTCTCACTTCAAACTACTCATTAGAACTGTAGAATATGGAATATTGAATCACGAGATTTACAGTACATGAGAGAAAATTAGTATCGTACATTTGGTACCTGTAAAGGCGTGTACGTACAATTACTCCGCTAAGAAAAAATATTTTTTAACAAAACTGCATGGAAGAGCGCGTGTATTTTTGTTAATGTTCTTCTTTTAATTGTGTTTTTACTTCTATTTGCGTGCCACTGACAATGCCCCTTATACCATAGGTCCCTCATTACCGATTTATATACCGTACGTTATTTTCATGAAATTGATATAAAGTCTAAACAAAGTGCACATTGTTATATGATATAAGGCACTACATAAAGAGTAAAGCAAATTTTAAATTTTTCAGGAGTGGTTTTATTTTTATGGCTATTATTGGGCTTGCAGAAGACCAGTTATGGAAATGGATTTTAGGAAGTAGATACACGCTTGGGAAAAGGAGAGCACGCACGCACACACACACGCGCGCACACATATATATACCGTCTGCCAAAAATGGGTTCACTCTAAAAACAGCCATGAAATCAACATTTATGAACCAATCATAATTCATACAGAGCAAAAAGTATGTAAACAGTATATATATGTACACCATTTTTCAGATTATTATTTTAAAAATTAATGGTTTAATGAGGATTGTTTCTGTTCAACAAATTTTGTTGGTGAACATCGCTTCAGTTTTGAATTCTGGGAGTCCACAAACGCGGTAAAACTTTGGTAATAAAATTTGTATACTCATTTTAGTCATAAAATACATCATAAGATTTATAAAATATAGAAAATGCCTCCATTAACAGTTTTTGGTCGCCTACTTTCCTCCTCTTTTGTTATCCCCCGTCTCGTCAATTTTCTTTAGAAGCTTTCCCAAACCACCAAGAGCCCATCTTTTGTTGGGGAATTCGGAGAGTAGTTTCGTTCGTCCATATCCCTTTTCTAGTCTATAGTGCTTAATTATAATCTTATCTTCCTCTGAAAATGCCATATTCACTATATTTTATAACCCTGCAAAAAAAAAAAAATTGTATATTAGAATTTACAAAAGTGAAAATGGAAATAAAGGATTCTTGATTAGTTTGTCGAGCATCAGTTGTTGTGTTGTTAGAGAGATATTTAATAAATCGTTATTTTTGATAGCTTTGAACTGAAATTTGGTTTACAGGTAGATAGATGTTTTATGTATCTTTTACGTGTATAAGTTTCATACTGATTGTTTGAAAAATGTTGATTCCATCGATGTTTTTAGAATGAACCCTTTTTTTTTTGGCAGACGGTAAAATGCTAACGACTTGACAATTTTTTGCAATTCCGCTACGTCCAACTATCTCTCTCTCTCTCTCTTTTATATATATATATATATATATATATAATGTGTCTGTGTGTGTGATCAAAAAGTTCGGTAAATAATCCCGCAACTAATGAACGCGTGTCACTAAATGATGTGTGTGTGTATGGCTAATGACGTCACCTTGGCCACTTGCCAGATGCCAACAAACACCATTCAACTACGCACCAGTGCGCCGTGTCATTGCTTTGTGTGAGGGCGTTTTTGTGGCGTCTGGCGATTTTTCAGAAAATGTCGAAATTTGAGCAACGTGCAAACATCAAATTTTGTTTTAAATTTGGTAAGACTGCTACAGAAACGCACGGAATGCTTGCAGATGTCTACGGAGATGAAGTTGTTACAAACAAGACGGACGGACGACCACTTCTTTCATTATCTTCCAAAGACTCGTTTCCTTCTCGAAACCTTCCAAACCACTTGCAAACAGTCTTGTTTGTAACAACTTCATCTCCGTAGACAGCTGCAAGTATTCCGTGCGTTTCTGTAGCCGTCTTACCAAGTTTAAAACAAAATTTGATGTTTGCACGTTGCTCAAATTTCGACATTTTCTGCAAAATCGCCAGACGCCACAAACCACCCTCACACAAAGCAATGACACGGCGCACTGGTGCGTAGTTGAATGGTGTTTGTTGGCATCTGGCAAGTGTCCAAGGTGACGTCATCAGCCATACACACTGACATCACCTAGTGACACACGTTCATTAATTGCGGGACTATTTACCGAACTTTTTTATTACACCTCGTGTGTGTGTATATATATATATATATATATATATATATATATATATATATATATATATATATAAAGTGTTTATTCTTATATATTAACTCGGTGTTATTACACATTTAACAAGATTGTTGTATGGATTTAGTTACTGTGGACTAGTGATTTTCAAATTGGGGTACACGAGAGGTCAACAAAGGGGTATGTGATACAGTTGGAAAAATTTTCAAAATTAAACTATATTTCTTTATTTGCGCGAAAATACGAAAATGTGTCGCAAGAGAGGGAAGGGAACCATCTAGCTACAAACTGCGGAAGACTGATGCCCATAGATTACATACATAAACTTGAGGTTCTAAAGTGTATATATATATCTGAGCTTATGTAAAAGATTTAACTTACAGAAAGTTCAGACTTCAAGTTAGAGATAGGATTAAGAATAAGTATGCAATGGTTATCACAAACATTCCTAGTTTGACCAGACATGAAGCCTACGAGGCCTACCAATCTACATCAGAAATGCTACATTGTTTCAAAATAATTATCAGGTCATGGATTAAGTAATTAATACATCTTAGCCTTTAAAGCCACAATTAATATATTACCAATATTTTATTTAGTTCTGTATTTATAATACAATATTGTGGCACAAATTTATTTATTAACACAGGGTGAAATAGGGTTGGTAAAATAGGAGAGAGGGGTACGTGAATAGTAAGTCAGTATTTAAGTGATACGCAGTCCAAAAGGTTTGAGAAATACTGCAGTGCAGACAATTAACTCAGAAACACACATTAATACTTCAGGTTCAAAAGATTACAGTACATAAAAGACTAATTTAGAAGACTCATTATAGTGTTTAATGTCCGCATATACTAGACCTATATCTATTCGTCAACTGGAAATTCTATCGACTATTTAATAATCGAACTTAACCCTAACTTAACCCTAACTTAACGAAGCTTAACCGATGCTAACATAACCTAACTTAATCCAACACTCGTATCTCTTCCAAAGATATTTTTTTCTGCCCTATGTGGGCTCAACTCTGAGAGGGCGTTGGTCCTGATAGGGTCCCTCCTGTTCTTCTCAAGAACTGTTTGTGTGCTTACACCTTGTCCAGGCATACTCTTTCATCTGTCTTTTATCTGGTACTGTCCCTTCCTGCTAGAAGTTCGCTTTCATTCAACATGTACCGAAGAAGGGTGACCACTCTCAACCCTCCAACTATCGTTCAACTGCTTTGATTTCTTGCCTTTCAGAAGTTTTTTAATCTATCCTTAATAGGACGATTTTCAAACACAACTCTCTCTCTCCTCACAATCTTCTTCAGTTCGTCAGTATGGGTTCCGGAAGGGACGCTCTACTGGCAATCTTCTTGCATATCTCTGACTCCTGATCTTCCTTTCGGGATTTTCTCTGTTACCATTAAAATTATCAGTGTTTTTAATAAAGAAAGGTTTCACTATTTTTTTATTATAATTGTCATTAATAAGAGCAAGGACTTTGTAATCATTCACATTAATATTATGTTGTGCAGATTGAACATGATTAATTACTGGACTGTCAGTTTCAGTTGTACGCAGAAAGTACTTATGTTGGTAAATCCGCCTGTGAATGTCAAAACTTTCCCCAATATATTTTTTAGGACAGTTACTACAAGAAATTGAACTACATCATAATAATATTTAATACGTCATCGAATTATATTTTTAATTGTAGTGTTATTTTCAGTGGATACATTTATTTCTTTAGGTAGGTCATTTAATTCTGCCTTGATTGGAAGAAAGCTTGAATATTTACAATTTTGAAGGTACAGTATTTTCTTTATTATAATTATATCGGATTACAGATTTTGTATGTTCTCAAAAATATACTCAAAATCACTTCACTTTTTGTACTTTTGGAGTGATCTGAGAAAGCATGCAGGTATGAATCTGGATGAGTAGGCTTTCTGTAAACTTAAAGATGGCTCTAATACTCAAATTTCTTATGAAACAACCGTCTAAGAAAAGTAACATTTTTTTCTTTTTCGTAAGTAAATTGGATAGAAGGCTCGAAAGTAATGAGATACGCAAGTAAATTTTCAATATATAATATTAACTTTAATGATTACAGTGTCCTTCCTCGTATTAATGGCAATAGAAAAATAGTGGAATCTTTCTTTATTAAAAAAACTGATAATTTTAATGGGAATAGACAGTATTTTACGCTTAATATTTTAGTTTGTTCCTTGGCTGAAGGGTAACAACCAGCCACCTTAGTTTGTTGGTTCTCTTTTAAAAATGTAGTTCAAAAGATTACTGCCCGCTCAATGGCATCCCAATTCGTATTCGTGGTCTACGAGTGAAAAAATCCAAATATTTCCTAACTTAACTTATTTTAAACAATCGGAACCTAATCTAACATTAGCCTAACCAATCAGAACCTAGCTTATCATAACCTAACTTAACCAATCGTAACCTAGCTTATCATATCCTTACTAATCATAACCTAACTTAACCAATCGTAACCTAACCCGGACCAAAGTGGGAAAGGCCGTTGATGAGAATGACATGAATTGGTAATGGACCGATTTGAAAATGCCTCGTTTCAGATTCTCACTTTCCCATTCTTGGGCGGGAATCGAATGTGAATGACGGTGAATGAGAGTACAGTCCATTCAAAACGGTATCATTCCACTTAACGTCATTCCCATTTCATTTCGGTTTAAAGCAGCCTATCCCCACTACATTCAGAACCTCAATATAAGCAAGAAACTCGTTGCATTCACGTCGGATTGAATACATCAAAGAAAAAGTGGTAACTACTGTATTGTATTTTTAGCCAAAAATCAAAACTTAAACCTCAAGCGGGAAATTGAGCGTCCACTTTTCAAGGCACTTAACACATCCGTTTAATGTGATACAACTCAGAATGGTCTCTAAGAAACTTTTATTTTACGCACAGACCGTGCATGGAACATATAGTGGGGCTAAGCTGCTTTAAACCCTAGATCCTATCCCAAAGCTGGTGAAGGAAGCTATATTTTGGGGCCTCTCTGCGAGTGACCCGTCGCCCACGTCGAGCTACATCATGAAAAGAAAAAACTAGTGTTTGTCATTTACCATTACTTACTCAGACTATAGTGGATTTAATTTTCCCAGAAGAGTTTTTGTTCCATGCATGGTCTGTGTGTAACATAGTTTCTCAGGGGACCATTCTGAGTTCCATACTCTATATATATATATCTATATATATCTATATTATCTATATATATATAGATATATATCTATCTATCTATATCTCTATCTATCTATATATCTATCTATATCTATCTATCTATCTATCTATATATATATATATATATCTATCTATCTATATATATCTATATCTATATCTATATATATCTATATCTATATATATCTATATATATATATCTATATATATATATATCTATATATATATATATCTATATATATATATATATCTATATATATATATATATATATATTGTTGTGGCCCCTTTTTAAAATTTTAATGTCATGTTCGAATTAACTTAATGAAGTAGTAATTCCTTATAAATTACAGAGAAGTTAAAAAAAAAAGGAAGTAATAATAGCAATAAGCTTTATGCAGGAGGATTTAACATTAACACCCTATATCAATCTATTTCTAAGAATATTAGTATGGTTTGAGGTGGGATTTACTAGGGGCACTCAATATATTTTCCCCCACCCTTTTTTCTTAGCCAAATAATAGGCCATGGGGCTGAAATGTCTTTTGGGCCTTAAGTTTGAACTTTCTGCGCTTCACATAACCGGATTTTTCCACTTTGAACCTCCCCTTCTTGTGTAAAACCGCTTTTAAACGCCCTTATATAAAACCGATGGTTAACGCAGTTTCGAAAATGGCGTCTGACAGTGATGTGCGTCGTAAACAGAGAGCTGTTATCGAGTTCTCAACCGCAGAGAAGGAAACAGTTGGAAATATTCACAAACGTCTACAAAACGTTTACGGAGATGCCGTTGTTGATCGAAGCACAGTTGGACGCTGGTCTAAACGTGAGAGATCATCGGAAAGAGGGAGAGCCAGCCTCGATGATGAGCCATGTAGCAGTCGCCCGGCATCGGCTGCGACATCTCACACTGTGCAACGTGCTAACAGCATCATTCGATCAAATCGGCGCGTTACATACAAGGAGCTATCACTGGAACTAGGAATTAGTGAAGGAAGTGTAAATACAATAACTCAGCAACTGGGATACTCAAAAGTGTGTTCACGGTTTGTTCCTCGCCAACTGACTGAGGATCACAAAGCCCAAAGAAAAATTGCTTCCGAGTCGTTGGTTCGATACGAGACAGAAGGGGATGACTTCCTTTCATGAATTGTGACTGGGGTTGAGACTTGGGTACGCCACTTTGAACCTGAAACAAAACGCCAATCCATGGAGTGGCATCAAGCAGACTCCCCACGTAAGAAAAAGTTCAAAATGGCTCCCTCTGCACGAAAGGTTATGACTACCATCTTCTGGGACATGAAAGGGGCGATTCTGGTGGACATTATGAAGAAAGAACAAACAATCAACTCAGAGGCATATATTGTTACCGTACAGACTCCACAGACGTATAAAGCGAGTTCGACCGGAGAGAAAACTGGAAGACGTCCTTCTTTTGCACGATAACGCAAGACCACAAAACAATTTGCAAACAAGAGAGGCCATCACAAAAATGCGCTTGACTGTGTTACCCCACCCTCCATACAGTCCGGATCTGGCACCTTCAGACTTCCATTTGTTTGGGCCAATGAAGGATGCTATTCGTAGAAGAAAGTTTCAGACTGACGATGAGGTTATTGAGGAGGTTAAGAGGTGGCTCGAGCGGAACCCAGCGGACTTACCAGCAAGGTATAAAGGCCCTTGTTTCGAGGTGGAGGAAAGCCGTAGAAGGATGGAGATTATGTGGAAAAACAAAAACTTGTTAAAAAGGTATGAAACTACTTGTGTACAAATTTCTGGAACTTACAAGGAAACTTGGAAAGAAAAAAAAAAGGTCGGGTAAAATATATTGAGTGGCCCTCGTAGATTCGTGAAAGAAAGTCTGTACGTTCGAAGTACACTATGTGTGTGTGTGTGTTTAATACTCTGCGCATTATTATTATACGAGTAAGTATAGTTTCATCTCGTGGTCCTATTAGCATGGTTAATCCCATTACTTAACTTTATGTTAAGCCTAACTTTTCATTATCCGTCGCGTGGATATCGTTAAACACGATTAGCAACATGCGATAACAGTTCCCATAACAATATAACGCAGCATCGCAACACTTTCAACGACTCGTGGTTCGGATTCACCTTAATGCTACTGTATATATATACAAGTTCCCTCTGTCACGGAGGAGATTAATCCCCAAACACCAAATTATTATTACATCGCTAGTATGCGTCGTACAAATCGATTCATTTCTGCTGCAGCGCAAATGAATACAATAATGTTGTGGGCCCTATACCCATAAAACCGACAACTACCGCAATCTAACCAAACCTAACATAACATAACAACAACCCGTTAATAACATAATCCACAGTATCCTTGTCGACAGAATATCAAATCGATCAGATATCATAATCCCGACTCTGACCATGAGAAGATTGTATTAGGACCGAGGACTATAAAGGATGACATTATTTTTAAGCAAATGGTTATATAAAGAATTATTTGAAACTTTATTACATAGAAAAAAATGCTTTCAGAAACGAGGGATTTATAACCTTTTACGTATGAACTAAATTATTAATTTCTTCTTGAAACCAGGGGTGTAGTCGAGGGGTAACGCGGTATAACGGCGTTATACTTCCTAAAATTTCAGTGAAGTAGCGTTATACTACCTACTGTAGTAGTTTCAAAGAAGGAAACAGACATGCGTTCTGTATGGAGCCTATTGTAGATTATACGTAACTGTAGTATCCACTATATCACTATGAAACTGCATTATACCGTATACATACACGACTGATACGAGTATCTATATGTGTGTGTTTTATTAAAAGTAACTAGAGCATGTACTGTATTTGTAGTTTTATTTACTAAATATATATTTTTGGTGCTCTTCCAATACGTGCTCTACTGTAAAATTTACATTCCAATATGTGTTAACTAACGAAAATATCACGACCTAACCTAACCAATCGTCAAGGGCGTACAATTGACCTAACGATTGGTTAGGTTAGGTCAGGTCGTGATATTTTCGTTAGTAAGCACATATTGGAATGTACATTTTCGGTAGAGCACGTATTGGAAAGAGCACCATATTTTTATCTTCGAATTAACTTTTACTATTTTTATACAGTAATTGTTCTATGAAACGCTCTATTAAAGTTTTGCCTGTACGTTACCCTTCCTACAATTTTAGGACTACACACTGCTCGAAACGTGAATAACTTATCAGTATTGTATTAATTCTAAAGAGTATAATATACCGCTTAATTTGTGTATGTATTTTGATTAGAAACTGTTTCGTATCATGATTTTTTGAGGACAATTGCCTTCGTCTCGAACTGGTCTTGAAATCTGCCTGTCTAATGTTCGTAGCCATCTTTAAAGAGGTGGATCTCTTCACCGCGTGAATGGCTTCCACAAGATTTTCTTACCAAGAAGCAGTATAATACTCGCGTATGTGCTTCTTGGCTACACTACGTCATCCCAATAATCTTTAGGATCCCGACAGAGTCATTGCGACACGAACCTGCGAGTAACGATATTAGCGGTGTCGTAGCGAGTGTCGTAACACAGCTTGAACTCGATGTAAGTTTAAGCTTTTCTTCATAACACATTGGAAGATGAATGTACTTTGAAGATGTAGCTCCATTGGTTGCAATAACAGTAGTCTGAATCCTATAAACGCCAAAATATTTCATCATTAGTAGTTTCTCTCTGTGATAAGTAGCGCCATGATTCTTTTGTTTTACTTAATATTTTTACTGCAGTTCTCTTGAGAAGAGTAATAACATGTTCGATTAAAAATATTCAATTACCCCGTTTTCCTTAAGTTCTTTGACGCTGTTTTTGAGAACTACATAAGTGATGTTTATACGTGTATCTCCATTTTTATTACCTTAAGTGGGTTCCGTTTGGAGTAAATCTCCTTTCAGAAACAAACAAATAAGTATTATTATTAAATATATATTAAAGTATGGACTTTTGCAGGGTGATGCATAAATGTTTTATAAATCACAGGGTGTATTCTTGAGACTAAAAAGAAAGGAAAAAGACCATATAAACATAGGTGGGAGAAACACGTAGGTTTCGAGATATAACACACTACAGAAAAATGAAACTCCTAAAGATTTGTTACATTTTACACAAATACACAGGCGTTTTGTCTGGGGCCGTGGCACAGGTGGAAGTATTCGCCGTCTTAAGCCGACCAGCCCGCCTCTCTCTCTCTCTCTCTCTCTCTCTCTCTCTCTCTCTCTCTCTCTCTCTCATCGTAAACTGCCGCTTACCACCATTCCCTCGCTTGTTCATACTCTCATTTCCCCCTTTAACGCGCTCTCATATTTTGCGACGTGCTGAGGCATGCATTCAAGTAGTAGGACGAATTTTGAACATTTACTTTAATAAAGCAAATGTATCACACTGTGTATTTGCATAAAATGTAAAAAGTCTTTAGGATTTTCATTTTCTGTCGTGTGTTATAGTTCGAAACGTATGGTTTCTTGACCTATGTTTATATGGTCTTTTTTTTTCTTTACTTTTGTCTTAAGAATACACCCTGCGATTTATAAAAAACATTTTAATTAATGTCTGGCTTTACTTTATTGATTGGAATAGTTATTAATTTGAAATTTATTCTTCTTTCAAAATGAACAGAACACGGCGTGTTTAAACTTCGCTAATGATGATATTTAACCTCTGAATTCGTACGTTCAAAAAACAATTTCTGCCTTTAAAACTGTTAATTTCAACGAACGAGATCTCGCTGTCTCGCTCTGCCATTTTAGCGGATGTTCAACTGCATCTGTATGCCCTCTTATAGCCTATATTTTTCCGATCGGAGTCAATCTGAGAACTCTAGAATTGTAGAGAAATAAGGAAAAAGAAGCAGATTTGGTTGCATATTTGGTATAATTCGTAATAAACTATTCCTAATTAGCAAGCACCAGCTATATAAGCAAATTCCTTTTGACACTCGCACTCGAATTTGTAATTTGTAATAAATGTAATATTTAATAAAGGGATTAATTTCTAAATTGCATGAACTGGAAATTCTATAATGAAGTTAGAATATCTAATATCCAATTTTCATATGTTTTGCCCTTGATTCTATTTCTATATATAGTCTTTGAGCCTCAAAGGAATGAGGAAGACCTAAACGCTAAAAAAGTCTTTACTGACTATCCACTCCTATACCGATGATTCCACTCTTCATTTCTCCACCCGCTTCGCAAAGCATCCCTCTCACCAGTCACTCCATGCTCAGCGTAGGACGGCTATGGTACGCCTGACCTCTGATCTTTCTGCTATCCCTAACTGAGGCAGAAAAACCTTGTGTTTTCAGTACCTCGTAAACTCGGTTCCTCCATCTGTCTACTCGTCACAATCTTTCACACGACTATGCCCTTACCTTCAACAATACACCAACTCGATCTTTCCTCTTCTCTTAACATTCTTGGCGTTTCCTTTTCTCATGATCTTTCCTGTTAGGTTAGGTGTGTTGTACCACCTCCGCAGTTTCTTCACCCCCGCTCAGTTGCTCTATCTGTACAGGGGTCTTGTCCGCCCCTGTATGGAGTACACTTCTCATGTGTAGGATAGCTCAACCCAACACAGTTCTATTTGACTGGGTGGAATGAAAGGCTTTTCGTCTTATCAATTCCTCGCCTCTTACTGACTGTCTTCAATCCCTCTCTCTTCATAGCAATGTTGCCTCACTCTCTCTCTACTATCGCTATTATAACGGACACTGATCTTCTGAACTCTAACTGCACGCCTCCTCCTTTAAGAAGAGCTCGCAGTACCAAACTTTCGACACATTCTCATTCCTTTTCTGTCCAGCTCTATAACGCAAGGGTTAATCGGTATTTTCAATCTTTCATCCATTCAACCGGTGAACTCTGGAACAATCTTCCTCAATCCATCTAACCCCCTGTCTATGACCTCCAATCTTTCAAACGCACAGTGTCCAGGCATCTCGAAAACCCTGGACCTTGATTTTGGCTCTTCTTCAATGGGAGGGAGGAGGGGGAGTGCGCTTTTGCGGATATTCGCCTTTGGTCTCTCCTTCCAACTTAAAAAAAAAGCCTTCGACTGACTTTTCAAGTGATAACCAAAGAAGTCAATTTAAACTTCAAAATGTGCAGACAGAGAAGTCTCTTTTATAAACATGCGACAGAAGCTGGAGCCACAATATACAATTGATGAATAAATCAAAGCGAGATAATGTAAAGAAATAATGAATGTGTGTGTGTGTGTGTGTGTGTGTGTGTGTGTGTGTATGTGTGTGTGTGTATGAATTAAATCATTAAATCAATACTGTAACCAAGCAACGAGTCTCAAGTGTGTAAATGATAAATTATAAAGTTTTATAATCATCTTGTCTTGCTGCGGTCGACCGCTTTGCAATATCCCGCCTGATCTACGGGATTTGGTGATGGAGAAAGTTGGGTCTCACTTTTTTCCTTCCCTCGTAGCTAACTACGCATGGCTTGTCAGGGATTTTGCGCAAGAACTTGTCCAGTTGGTTCTTGAAATTATTCAGAATAATGTACTGGAGGTTCCCCAGTTCTTTCGTTAAAGACATGTATTCTGAGAGTATTTTCCATGTTCGTTTTCATGGACTCCTGTCCCACCGCAGCTGGGACAGTACAGAATCTACCTCTTCTCATTCCAGTGTGTTTCTCTTTCATTTCTAAAGTTTGGGGCACATTCCTCGAGTATTTTCCATGTGTATATTATTGTGTATACCTCATTTCTTTCCAGGGCGAAGAGTTAGTCCTTTGTATGGCCTTAGTGTTTGCAATGTCTGGTTTTCTGTATAGGTTTGTGAGTATTGAGCAATACTCACATACTGTATGGGTTGGACTGAGCTCCTTCATAATATTAGCATGATGTTTGCTTTTCTGCCAGATAATTCTCATTATTTTTCTAGTTGTTGTAATTTTAATGTAGTGTTCTGAATTTTGCATCCGATGACAGCATTACTCTAAGACAAGACCCCTGATTTGTGGGTATGGTGTTATTATCTGTTTGGTTTGTGGAGTTTGTATCCTTTATCTTGTACCTCCTTTTTGTTACTGTATCTTTTAAGGTGGAATTATTCTTCGTTGATCTTCATATTGTTTTCTTCCGCTCACTTGAATAATGTTTCAATGTCATTTTGTAATTTGTCAATGTCCCCTCCATTTGATATTTCCTTACACATCTTTGTCATCTGCGAAACAATACGCGACAGTCATTAATATCTGCATCAATGTTTGCAATCATTAAGATAAACAGCAAGGGAGCTAGTACTGGACTTTGTGGGAAGAGCTGACGATTTCTGATATTTCAGATTTAACTACATTTACTACCACTGTGTTCTTTGAATCAGAAAATTAAATATCTGTCGTCCTAACTTACCAGTAATTTCTGTATTCTTAAGTTTTTGTGCTATAATTCCATGATCACTTTTATTTAGGGCTTTAGTAAAGTCGGTGTATAGTGCATCTATATTTTGACCTCGATACAGTTTCTAGCCGTTTCTCTTGGTGGTCTTCTAACTGTGATAGGCATAATCTTCCAGCTCTGAAGCCATGTTGGTTCGGATTGAATAAATTCTTTTCTTATAGGTAGTAAGTAACTTTGTTTCTAATTACACGTTCAGAGCACGTTCAGGTGGGTGGTGACAGCTACTGTCTGATAGTTCTTAAGCATTGCTCTCTTACCACCTCTGAATAAGGAGTAATGTTCTTAGGACAAATTCCACTCCCATTAAATACTATGTCGAGTGATTTCTTCCAGAGTTAAGTATAGTGGTTTGGATGTACTCTTTGCATTCCTTGAAAAACATGGCACTCCACATGTTGAATTTTCTTGGGTTTGAGAGACTTAATTAGGTCCTCTTCCAAGAATTCAAGATCCCTTAATAAATTCGTGTACGTACTTGTTCTCGACTGATTTGTATATACAGTATATCAAAGAATTCATCGGATTTCCTAACTTCATCTCAGGCTTAGGGATCTGAACACAGTTGAGTTGTTCTTTAAGAACTCTCATCTCTTCTGGGTCATTTGTATATTCATTTACTTAATATTTACATTTCATTTTTCTCTTCAGAAAAGCAAAAGTATTTTTTGTTCTATTTCGTGTAGCTTTTTCTACTAGCTTCAGTCTCCTTGCTTCAATTTTGCATGCGTGGATATTTTGTACGGTTTGTTTCTGTTGTTTAAATATTGTTCTAATTTTTCTCTAGTTTGCTACGTTTTCTTTTTTGTCTCTTCGGAACGTTTCAACAATATAGGTTTAGTTTCGTTTTCTAAGCAGTACAGTATTTCTTCGAGTTTTTCCACGAAGTAGCAATTCCCAATCTACTCATTCATTCTGAATATACTGTATTACATGACCAATCTACGAGGGCCACTCAATATATTTTGCCCCACCTTTTTTTTTTTTCTTCCCAAATTTCCTTGTAATTTCCAGAAATTTTGTACACAAGTAGTTACATACTTTTTTACAAGTTTTTAATTTTTCCACATACAGTAAGTAGTCTCCATCCTTTTCTACGGCTTTCCTCCACCTCGAAACAAGGACCTTTATTCCTTGCTGGTAAAAGTAAAAGTCCGCTGGGTTCCGCTCGAGCCACCTCTTAACCTCCTCAACAACCTCATCGTCACTCTGAAACTTTCTTCCACGAATAGCATCCTTCATTGGCCAAAACAAATGGAAGTCTAAGGTGCCAGATCCGGGCTGTATGAAGGGTGGGGTAACACAGTCGAGCGCATTTTTGTGATAGCCTCTCTGTGTGTAAACTACTGTTGTGGTCTTGCGTTATCGCGCAAAAGAAGGACGTCTTCCAGTTTTCTCTCCGGTCGAACTCGCTTTATACGTCTCTGGAGTCTCTGTAGGGTAGCAATATATGCCTCCGAGTTTTTGTTTGTCCTTTCTTCATAATGTCCACCAGAATCACCCCTTTCATGTACCAGAAGATGGTGGCCATAACCTTTCATGCAGAGGGAGCCATTTTAAACTTTTTCTTACGTGGGGAGTCTGAGTGATGCCATTCCATGGATTGGCGTTTTGTTTCAGGCTCAAAGTGGTGTACCCAAGTCTCATCCCGTCATAATTCAATTCGTGAAAGGAAGTCATCCCCTTCTGTCTCGTATTGACCCAACGACTCGGAAGCAATTTCTTTTCTTTGGGCTTTGTGATCTTTAGTCAGTTCGCGAGGAAGAAACCGTGAACACACTTTTGAGTATCCCAGTTGCTGAATTATCGTATTCACACTTCCTTCACTAATTCCTAGCTCCAGTGATAGCTCCTTGTATGTGACGCGCCGATTTGATCGAATGATGCTGTTAGCACGTTGCACAGTGTGAGATGTCACAGCCGATGCCGAGCGACCGCTGCGTGGCTCATCATCGATGCTGGCTCTCACACGTTTAGACCAGCGTCCAACTGTGCTTCGATCAACAACAGCATCTTCGTAAACGTTTTGTAGACGTTTGTGAATATTTCCAACTGTTTCCTTCTCTGCGGTTAAGAACTCTATAACAGCTCTCTGTTTACGACGCACATCACTGTCAGACGCCATTTTCGAAACTGCGTTAATCATCGGTTTTATACAAGGGCGTTTAAAAGCGGTTTTATAGAAGGAGGGGAGGTTCAAAGTGGAAAAATCCGGTTATGTGAAGCGCAGAAAGTTCAAACTTACGGCCCAAAAGACATTTCAGCCGCTATGGCCTATTATTTAGCTAAGAAAAAAGGGTGGGGCAAAATACATTGAGTGCCCCTAGTACTTTCACTGAATTCATATTTAATCCTTCAAAATTTCCCTTTCTCTCTCTCAGACGAAATTTTGGTCTTCTGGCTTCGAGTTTTATTTGTATATCAATTATCTTGTGATCAGAAAAATTGGTTTGCATTACCCTTTTCGAGTCGCTACACGTATTTGCTAGGTAAGGGCATAATTTTCTATAATATCTAATAGCATTCTTGCCTGAGTTTTATCATCATTTCTAATGTTACCGTGGAAGTTCTCAACATATATAAATTCATTCTTCTTCCATGTTATGAATGGAAAGTTAAAATCCTCTCAAATTAATATATTCGGTGCTGTGGTTTAAGTTATTTTAACATGTTTTCGAATTACTCTGTAGCGAATTGAAGTTGATTTTTTTTGGTGTTTGGTGGTCTGCACATTGTTCATAATGATTAGGTTCAGTTCTTTTACTTCTAAAATATTAATTTCGACTGTGCTGTTTGATTTGCTAACCGTTATTTCACCTGTTTGTTTTGCATATAAATGCAACAGCCTCCTCCTTTTCTAGCAAATCTATCTGCTCTGTATATGTTGTAATCCAGGTACAAAAGTCGATAGTTGAACTGAAACACCAACACGTGGTGTCAAATCAGAAAAACGCGATTTCGCTAGAACAATTCTGATCAAAGTTAGATGCGTTGAAAGAGATGCTCCTCCCAAAGCCCAGTTACTCGGAAGTAGTTCAGCAAGCCAGATCTCCAAGAAGCGCGTCGGGCAGCGAAGGAAACGAAATCCCCGCCTCCAACTCCACCCCCTGAAGGTGGGGTGGAAACGCAGCATGCAGGGGTAGCGGTCAAGCCCCGTCCAGTTCAGGAAAGGACCCCTGCTCCCGATTTCACAATGAGGAACAGGGACGGTCCAATGCCGAGAGACGAGGCATCATTGCCCTCTTCCCTGCCTCCCACTGCAGAGGAGAGGTGTTCGATTACGCCTCGCTCGGTGCGAAGTTCCCCCCCTTCCACCGAAGAAGGAGGGGCACGCGCGGCCGTCAGGTTATAAACATCACTAACAGACCCTCACCAAGCCACAGAGTAAGGGAGGGGCCTCATATCCAGGGCCGTTTCTAGTCATTAGGGGGCCCTAAGCAGTATACCCATTTGAGGCCCCACCCCTCCATCCACCAACTCACGCCTTACTACATCACCTCAGCACACACACACAAAAAATGGCTGTGTTAATAAAAAACAATTATGAAACAATTTTAATGAAACATTTATGTCCAAAACAACAAACATGTACTTTCAGAAGACAAACAAAAAATACTCTTCATGAAATTCCTGAAAATTAGCTTATACAGTTATGCAGAACAGTTTGTATCTTCAAAATCTTTGCCTCCTAGATTTTTTCTGTGCGAAATCATCAATAACATCATCATATGAAATCTCCCTGCCAACGTCCTGGTTGATGCTCATGATACCAAGGCCACTGAGGCGATCCTGCTCCATTGATGATCTGAGGTAGTTCTTGATTAGCTTCATCTTAGAGAAGCTCCTCTCGGCTGACGCTACTGTCACAGGTAGAGTGCAGGCAATTCTTAGTGCAACCCAGAGATTGGGGTATAGTTCCTCCAGTTGCTTCTGATGAATGAAGGAGAGAAGCTCCAATGCAGTAATGTTGTGTGAAGGTAAAGTCGGCAAGTTCTTAGTTTCGAGGGCCAGTTCTCTTCCATCAATGTCAGAGTCAGCTTCAAAGCTCAGTATCTTAGAGAGCTTTTCACACTTGCAGGACAAGTCTTCCTTGTTCATTGTAGTGAAGTTTAGGAGAATCCCAAATATGTCCCTCACATCATCTAATGTTTTGAATATCTCATTTATTGACCCGATAACATAATCCACCACCACATTGAAAAATTGAAAAAGTTCATCCGTAATTAGTTTGTACAACTTCCTTGAAAACACCTTGCAGCAGAAGCAATAAAGAGCATCATTCCTTCTAGAGTACATCAGCCAGCTTCGCTTTATTTTTTCCCCATTAATTAATGTTCTGTACATGTAATGGTGATGAAAGCTTCTACCGTCCTATCTCTTTTTGGGAATGTGAAATCTGGACTGATTTGAAATGGTCCTCGAAACATCAGATCTGTCTTCAAGGCAGCTGATAGGACAACTGGCCAGTCATACGGATCAAGCGGTGGAGCAGACCTTGGTTCTTGTTGCTTAGTAGAAATGCCTGTGCGTGGTGTTCGAAGCTGAACAGGAGATGGGGCCACTTGTTGGTTCATCAGGCTCTACTTCTACTGGTGTTTGAGGTTGCATAGAGGATGGTCCTGCTGTTGGCTCGTGATGCTCATCAGGCTTTGCTGAGGATGGCTTTTCCAAATATTTCAGTAGTGCTCCTGAGAAGAACATAACATAACATAACATTACATATTCTGTTAGATTTTGCTAAAATACTCTCTCTTATCTTGTTTGATAATTCACTGGTCAACAAAGTTTTTGTCACAGATATTTTTACTTGAACTATGTGTAATTTTTTACGTTGATTATGAAAATTAAAACATAATTTTTCTATCACCCGCAGTTTTAGAGTGACACACGAATTTACATTACTTAGGATTTGAGTGAGAATAGGAAGGGGGCGAGGTCTTCCCCTTCCTCTTTCTCTGCTTATAAGTTGCTACACGTCACTGTTGACTTTCACTTGTCAGTTACTCATTTGATTTCACTCAGTGAACATCATGCATTTTATTCGTGATTTTCCTTAATCATTTTTTGTCAGTGCATTCGTATTGTTTCATGACAGAATGCCACGCAAGTGTGTCAACCATCCAAACTGTTTCTGTTATGTGTGCAGAGAGTTAACACTTAAATTTCAAAGGCGAAATTTCATCCCTCTCGTCAAAAATGCATACGAACTTTATTTTGGTTGCAAGGTAGGGGATCAGAACAAGACGTGGGCACCTCATATATGCTGTATTACGTGTTTAAGACTTCTGACAGGCTGGCTAAATGGGTCTCGTCAAATGCTGTTTGCTGTTCCGATGATATGGAGAGAGTCGAAAGACCATTTAACGGATTGTTATTTCTGCTTAACAAATATACTAGGCATTACTGCGAAATCTAAGCATATGGTGCAATACCCAAATTTACCATCAGCCATAAGGCCTGTTTTACATAATGAACATTTGCCAGTACCAAGGCCACCGGAAACGTGGAGTTTAGATGATAAAAATGAAATTGATGTACAATGGTAATGACGAAGCTCAACATGGTTTACTGACGGACGATGTTGATCCAATGTTTGAACCATCTTGTTCATCGACAGAGCCTCACTTAATATCTCAAGCAGACCTGAGCGAGCTTGTCTGTGATCTGAAATTGTCAAAAGATCAATCCGAACTTTCGGCTTCCAAGTTGAAAGGTTGGAATCTTCAAGAAAAAGGCATTAAGATATCTTTTTACCGCAAGCATCAAAGAAACTTTCTACCCTCTCATGAAAACCCTTGGCCAACAACATGATCCAAACTAATGGCCCCTATTTATTGATTCCTCGAAGCTGAGTTTAAAAACTGTATTACTCCATAATGGAAATAAATACCCTTCATTTCCCTTAGCATATGCCGTACATATGAAGGAATCATACGACAATATGCACCTGCTTGTGAAACATATCCAATATGAATACTCTTGGCATATCTGTGGAGACTTGAAAGTGATTGCACTTCTTCTTGGTTTACAACTGGGTTATACGAAATTCTGTTTCCTCTGTGAATGGGACAGCAGAGCACGGGAAAGCCATTACTCAAAGAAACAATGGCCATTTCGACAAGCGTTGATTCCAGGGCATAAAAATCTCGCAAGTTCACCTCTTCTTAATCCAAAAAAGTTATTTGCCACTACTACATATTAAACTTGGTTTAATGGAAAATTTTGTTAAGGCTATGGATCAAAATGGCAGGGGGGGGTCTCTACTTGAAACAGAAATTTCCGAGGATCAACGAGGTCAAAATCAAAGAAGGGATATTTGTGGTCCCGCAAATTAGAGAAATCGTGAGAGACAGCGCGTTTGATGAAACTCTAAGTGAAGTTGAAGGAGCAGCTTGGAGAGCACTTTAAAGTAGTAAACACAAATTTCCTCGGAAACCTCAAGGCCGAAAATTAAGAGTCACTTGTTGAAGAACTTCTCAAGGCCTACAAAGACATGGGGTGCAACATGCCGTTGAAAATTCATTTTCTTGACTCGCATCTCGACTTCTTCCCAACAAACTTAGGCGATGTTAGTGATGAGCATGGGGAACGCTTTCATCAACAAATATCCACGATAGAGAAGCGATACCAGGGCAAATGGAGCCCCAGCATGTTGGATGACTACTGCTGGACATTGTCAAGGGATGGACCAGAGGCGAAATACAAGCGTAAATCATCAGTAGCCACATTTTAGGTGAATTCAATATACATTTTCTACTTTGATATTGCTATTACGCCTATAAATTAGTCCAAATTTCATTTTCGATTCACTCAATATTGGTGGGTGATAGAAAAGTTTTGAGGCCATTTTTGAACTCAGCGGTAAAAAACCTATAAGATCCACCCATTTTTGTTCATGTGACAAATAAAAAGTTCGATTTTGTCGACCAGTGATTAATGAATAATGTTTTAAATTACTACACAATCTATTCTGTTGTAGACGAATAAGTGCTGAAGATTACACCTTGATAAGTATTTAAAAAGTTGTCAGAAAGAACTGCATAATAACTGCACACACCGTGTGTAATCATACCGAATTGATGCTTTTTATTGCTTTGATACAAACGATTAAAATTGTAAATTGTTCGTTTAAAAAAAAAAAAAAAGAGCATTGCGAGTTGGGGAAAGCATATTGATTAGCTCCCATTTTTAATGCAAATTTGAAGGCAGTGCCAGCATATTGGATTTATTAAAATCCTCATGCAAATCCTTTTCACAATTTTCCCCCCTTTTTTTTTAATTCGTATTTGGCACCAAATTTATGGACTTCTTTAAGGCGGGAATGCGAAAAATGGAAGAAAATGGAATTCCAGAAGCAACGGGAATATTTAAAGGGAAAAAAATATTGAACTGTGAAAAGAAATGAATTTCAGAAATGGTTCTTGAGGAGATATTAAGGACAGGAAAATAATGATCAAGGGAAGACGAATCCAAAATTTGCAAAATTATAAATTATAATTTAAACTTAGTGCCAGTAGATTACATTTCTTTTTTCTTTTTTAACAGTAAAAAGAATAAGAATTTTTCTCGTTCAGATTTTCTTTTATGATAAGCAATTTGTTACTCATGCATTAAATTAAAACTTGTATTGATAAATCTTTACTCGTTTAAAATCCAATTACAAAATTATTTACTTTGAAAGTTTCAAAATAAGACATTTATGAATTAAGCTTCACTATGCGAAATAATCAACAATAAATAAAAACCTGTAGTCATTTAATATTATGGATGAGCATTTTATCCGATGGAAATTCAGATAGGATTTTTTCTTCTCTCTTTTTGAGAATAATAATAAATAATAGGGTTTCGAATACCCTAAATAAATTATCGTAGAGCATCAAATTTTTATTTTTTGTTTCTAATGGATTTTAGGGAAATGTACGATGTCGCTGGACTATAAAAAAGAAAACCTGTATTCTACACAGTGGTGGATTGAGGCCTATATAGGAGTTGTGGGTTGTCAAACAAAAGCTACACAATCTAAAAGTGAACTGTAGTTTTCCATTATCATCATTCTTACATTACTAATAAATTTTTCAGGAAATTTCTGCGAACACACTCGTAATTACCATGTTTTCAAACTGTTTATAGCATAGATATCCAATTTAATCCACGTCTCATGATATCAATGTAATTTTTACTTTAACAAAACTAAGTAAAGAATATATTTTTTACCATTCGTGTTGCGGAAAAGGGTCAACATGAAGGAGACTATATAATGGGTATCACTTATCAGTGGGTAAGCGAAGTGAAGACACTGGGGTTGGGAGTTTGAATCCCGATGGTGCTGCTGATAATGATGATGATGATAATCCGGAAATTAGCGTAATGGGCCGCATTAGTCTAGTCTGAGTACTGTGCCAGTTTCTGGCCCTCCTTTTACTTATTATTATTACTTAACTTTGTCTATTAATTAAAAGGAAATTTCCAATCCTAGCTTTATTTATTTGAAGGTAAAGCATATTGCTCTTTATCATATCGAAACAACATAAATCGTGTACATACATATATGTACATATGAAAATTATTTCACGAAGGTAACACGTGAAAAATATTTATGATGAATAAAACCACGAAGGAAAGGAAACAAAAATGGTGCTCAAGCGCTTTCGTCTAATGACATCCTCAGGAACACTGAAGTACATAAAAAGGTTAAGCCTATATATAGGTTACAGAAAAAAAAAAGAAAAATAAATAACATACATACACACACACACACATATATATATATATATACATACATACATATCTATATATACAAATACATACATACATACATACATACATATATACAATAAACAGAGAAGTAAAAATAATAAAAAATTAAAAATTAAAACCTTAAAGGATTACCAGTGAGGCGTACAGATTTGTAAGGAAAAATATCGATTTTTAGCACAAGATCAAATGGATTATAAAAATACAAATTTATACTGGAACTCTGCCGGGTTTTAACACAATGCTGCCTTGGTCAGGTTTCGATAAAAAAAAAAATAAAAAAAAGTTAATCGATTTTTAGCACAAGATCAAATGGATTATAAAAATACAAATTTATACTAGAACTCTGTCCGGGTTTTAACACATTTCTGCCTATGGTCAGGTTTCGATATATATAAAAAAATAAAATGCAAATTAAAAGTTAATAAAGTAGAAGACAAGTTTACCAAAGATTTAATGTTTTACACTTCTTATCTAAATCTGCTTTAAAGGAATTCAACATAACAGGATCGAGTTGAAAAAGACCTTTGCTTATGTTGAAGTTATTTGAAAGTTGGATAATGGCAGACTCAAGAATATTTCTATTAACAATGTTGCTTGAATGGAATAAAACTGAAGCATTATTCCAATCAATACAGTGGGCTAACTCTGACAAATGGACAAAAAGGGCACTGGACAACTGTCCTGTTCTAACGGAATATTGATGCTGTTTTATACGTGTGTGCAAATCCTTTCCCGTCTGACCTATGTAAAAGGAATCACATTGTTTACAACCAATTTTATAGATAATGCCTGAATTATTGGTAGGGCTATTTTTTACTATGATATTTTTCACAATATTGTTATATGAAAATACTACATTAATATCCAAAAGTTTAAGTACATTAGCAATGCCTAAAAAGCCCGGGAAAAATGGAAGTACTAAAATATTTTTTGACAAAGTACGAGTGTTAATATTGACACGATAGAAAGTTCGTTTTGCCTTGTTGAGACAAGATTCCATAAACGCAGATGGATAACACAATCACTTCCAATACCGTTGATTTTTTCCAATTCGGCATCGATGTATTCCGGACTGGCGATCCTAAGGGCGCGGAGAAACATTGATGAAAATATGGCCTTCTTAATGGGGGTATCATGTCCCGAGTAAAAGTGTACGTAGGACAAATTGTTTGTCGTTTTCCGATAGATACTAAACTTAAAACCTGGGCTTTCCCTATGTACACGCACATCCAAAAATGGGATTGAATTGTCTTGCTCAACTTCTAAAGTAAACTTAATGGAGGGGACTTGATCATTTAACTGAAGGAGGAAGCTATCCAGGTCACGATTCATGGGCCAGATACACAAAATATCGTCGACGTACCGCAACCAAGGGATGCCAACCCCCAGGATTCTCGGAATATAGGTAATTTCGAAAAACTCCATATAAATATTGGAGAGGAGGGGCGATAAGGGGTTGCCCATAGCCATCCCAAAAACTTGTTGATAATACTCGTTATTGAAAGTGAATTTACAGTCTTTGATGCAAAGCTTAATGAGTTCCAAAACAATGTGTGAAGGTAGTGGCAGGTCATACTTATGTAATTCTTGGGAGAGAAAGTCAAGCATATCGTCAATCGGCACTTTTGTAAACAATGAACAAACATCAAAACTAATCAATTTATCGTTAGTTTCAGTACGTGCATTATTCAATTTTTCCGTAAGATCCATGGAATTTTTTACATGTGAATCAGAGATAGTTCCGAGAATGGGGGACAAGACTTTGACAAGCCATTTGGAGAGTTTATAAGTAATAGAGCCCACCGAGCTAATAATAGGGCGCATAGGGTTACCAGGTTTGTGGGTTTTAATAAGACCGTAAAGGTAGGGCAGAGCAGGTGAAGTGGACATGAAAAGCGGAATTAAGTTCTTATGATCTTTGAGAAGGCGTTTCAAGCCACTATTAAATGATTTGATGACGTCATCCTGCGGGTTCTTCCTAAGTTTGGTGTATGTGGCGGGGTCCTGGAGAAGCTCGTTCATCTTTCCGATGTAGTCCACTTTGTCCATAATAACTATGGTGTTAGCCTTGTCTGCTTTAGTAATATGGAGCTCCCCATCTTTTTTTAATTGTGAGAGGCTATTGCGAAAACGTTTAGGAAAGTTATCTTCGTAATTACCATTCGCCGCACTATAAACGAGGCCTTTAACTATGTTAAACAAATACTGAGGGAGATTACACTGTTTTTCAAAACACGCGAGACTGTAACAAATTTGTAAAGCCGAAGGTTTTTTAACAATAAAAAAGGACATACCATATCCAAGGGCACTTTTTGCATCGTCACTAATGTTTTTCGAAGAAAGGTTCAAAACACACTTTGAGCTTGCTTTTTTACTCCACTGACTATCTCGAATGAGACTTTTAATTTTCCGATCCAAAATGTTACGAAGTGAAGTAGTTCTCCGACGCAACTCGTTGTAAATTTCATCAAACAAAGGTTGGATCCACGGTTGGGGAATAACGGTTACAAAATTATGTTTGGCGATGTTTAAATTTTTGAAGGCGGACCACTCATTTTGTCTGGTGACTTCAATATGTTTCTTTAAAATTAATCTGCTGAAGTTGTTGAACGGATGGTCGTCAATTTGTCTGAGGCGAATCGGAAGCAGGGATTTGGGAAGAACTTGCTCCTCCAGACACTTAGTAAGAAACTTCCGTCGGATACGAATTGCATGCCCCTTCATTAATGTAGAAGAAAACACGGACACAAACGGAGACAAGAGAGGGAACAGCAAAAAACGCGTGGTGAGCATATATAAAGCAGACAAGGCTAACACCATAGTTATTATGGACAAAGTGGACTACATCGGAAAGATGAACGAGCTTCTCCAGGACCCCGCCACATACACCAAACTTAGGAAGAACCCGCAGGATGACGTCATCAAATCATTTAATAGTGGCTTGAAACGCCTTCTCAAAGATCATAAGAACTTAATTCCGCTTTTCATGTCCACTTCACCTGCTCTGCCCTACCTTTACGGTCTTATTAAAACCCACAAACCTGGTAACCCTATGCGCCCTATTATTAGCTCGGTGGGCTCTATTACTTATAAACTCTCCAAATGGCTTGTCAAAGTCTTGTCCCCCATTCTCGGAACTATCTCTGATTCACATGTAAAAAATTCCATGGATCTTACGGAAAAATTGAATAATGCACGTACTGAAACTAACGATAAATTGATTAGTTTTGATGTTTGTTCATTGTTTACAAAAGTGCCGATTGACGATATGCTTGACTTTCTCTCCCAAGAATTACATAAGTATGACCTGCCACTACCTTCACACATTGTTTTGGAACTCATTAAGCTTTGCATCAAAGACTGTAAATTCACTTTCAATAACGAGTATTATCAACAAGTTTTTGGGATGGCTATGGGCAACCCCTTATCGCCCCTCCTCTCCAATATTTATATGGAGTTTTTCGAAATTACCTATATTCCGAGAATCCTGGGGGTTGGCATCCCTTGGTTGCGGTACGTCGACGATATTTTGTGTATCTGGCCCATGAATCGTGACCTGGATAGCTTCCTCCTTCAGTTAAATGATCAAGTCCCCTCCATTAAGTTTACTTTAGAAGTTGAGCAAGACAATTCAATCCCATTTTTGGATGTGCGTGTACATAGGGAAAGCCCAGGTTTTAAGTTTAGTATCTATCGGAAAACGACAAACAATTTGTCCTACGTACACTTTTACTCGGGACATGATACCCCCACTAAGAAGGCCATATTTTCATCAATGTTTCTCCGCGCCCTTAGGATCGCCAGTCCGGAATACATCGATGCCGAATTGGAAAAAATCAACGGTATTGGAAGTGATTTGTGTTATCCATCTGCGTTTATGGAATCTTGTCTCAACAAGGCAAAACGAACTTTCTATCGTGTCAATATTAACACTCGTACTTTGTCAAAAAATATTTTAGTACTTCCATTTTTCCCGGGCTTTTTAGGCATTGCTAATGTACTTAAACTTTTGGATATTAATGTAGTATTTTCATATAACAATATTGTGAAAAATATCATAGTAAAAAATAGCCCTACCAATAATTCAGGCATTATCTATAAAATTGGTTGTAAACAATGTGATTCCTTTTACATAGGTCAGACGGGAAAGGATTTGCACACACGTATAAAACAGCATCAATATTCCGTTAGAACAGGACAGTTGTCCAGTGCCCTTTTTGTCCATTTGTCAGAGTTAGCCCACTGTATTGATTGGAATAATGCTTCAGTTTTATTCCATTCAAGCAACATTGTTAATAGAAATATTCTTGAGTCTGCCATTATCCAACTTTCAAATAACTTCAACATAAGCAAAGGTCTTTTTCAACTCGATCCTGTTATGTTGAATTCCTTTAAAAGACTTAGATAAGAAGGTAAAACATTAAATCTTTGGTAAACTTGTCTTCTACTTTATTAACTTTTAATTTGCATTTTATTTTTTTATATATATCGAAACCTGACCATAGGCAGAAATGTGTTAAAACCCGGACAGAGTTCTAGTATAAATTTGTATTTTTATAATCCATTTGATCTTGTGCTAAAAATCGATATTTTTCCTTACAAATCTGTACGCCTCACTGGTAATCCTTTAAGGTTTTAATTTTTAATTTTTTATTATTTTTACTTCTCTGTTTATTGTATATATATGTATGCATGTATGTATGTATGTATTTGTATATATAGATATGTATGTATGTATATATATATATGTGTGTGTGTGTGTATGTATGTTATTTATTTTTTCTTTTTTTCTTTCTGTAACCTATATATAGGCTTAACCCTTTTTATGTACTTCAGTGTTCCTGAGGATGTCATTAGACGAAAGCGCTTGAGCACCATTTTGTGTTTCCTTTCCTTCGTGGTTTTATTCATCATATGTACATATATATGAATAATAAAAATCAGAGGCGTTTTTATAGGGTAGGCAGGGTAGGCTTTGCCTGACCATTAATTTTGTCAAACTTTAGAAGCATAAATATATCAATATAAATTGTCGCAATTAGACAAAATCTGTCGATCGCGCCCTCTTAATCCAATATCATGATTTCTAAAACCTAAAACGTCCTGCCTACCTTGAATGTATAATATAAATTCAACTAGTGTGACGAATTTGATATATGCCATTTTTAATACGGAGTAAATATACATCTAGTCAGCGCGCGGACTTTCCTATTAAACGATACATTTTGCACGCTTACGCTCATTATCAAGCCATCACGTATGAAGAAATGAGAGAAATTACGATTTCGGGGGTGGAGTTAAAGGAAGAAGATTGATAGGCGAATGGTGCATGACGTCACAAGGGGATGGGGGTGGGGTGTTTGTGCGAATATATAAATACAATATACAAGGGTAAGTACCCTTTTATACATATATAGTTGTAATTATATACATTTATTGAAATTACATATATATATAAAACCTAAATAATAATCTGCCTACCCGTGCACCAGTCCAAGAACCGCCTACATACATATTATATGTATGTACAATTGTACATGCATATACTGTAATATACTTATTATTCCCTCCACCTCCCTTCTTTATCCTGTATACCCTATCTGAATGGGTTGTTCTTGCAAGATTGCATGGTTCAGCGTCTGTATTAACAAAAGTCGTATAACGAAGGGGACCTACAGATTAACCAACCCTTTACTGCACATTGGCCTTTTCCAAGACTGAATAAAATTGTCTGGCTTTAGCCAAAACAAAATCAGTAAAGTTAACACTGCGCGCTAAAGGGCTAAGAACAATTCGAACCGCAGGCAGCTACATCATCTGAATGCGGTGAATAGTCCCCTAACTTATTTACTACCTAGACCCACTGTCGCTTAAGGTCGCTGATCCATCGAGAAATGTTGGTATGACGAAAGGGCACGACGTAACCCTCTATCATTGAGGTGCGAGTTCAGGGTGAATGCTTTTTATCTTTGTGGAAAGGGTGTCTCTAGGAATGTGGGTGTATTCAGTATCCGCTCATAAAGCGAAAGTTTGGCATAAGGTTATCCCAGAACCAATTGCAGGTTATTTTGGAGTTTTGAGATTTTCAGTAAGTTTACCGTAGACTTATTTTCTTCCGGCGAACCATTTCCACTACTTTACATTTGTGTTACCTCGGGAAGGAAATACGAGCTTGCCTTGCATCTTGCTTTTCATGAATCTTGCACCCTAATCTGATAATATCGCAAAGTACTTATAATCAAACCAACCTTACGCGTCTCGGTAGTGTAGTGGTTAGCGTCGCTGACTACGAATCCATCGGCCCCGGGTTCGAGACCCGACGGCAGCCGGCGCGCAGCAAAACCCAGCTGTTCATCCTTCCACACAATAAAGAAAGTGGTTGGTAGATAAATGGGTACCCTAGGTGGCCAAGTGGTTAAGACGTTCGGCTGCTGATGGGGCGTGGTTCGGATTCCACGTTAAACTGTAGGTCTAAGGTGAAGTGAAAAGCTTGACCTTCGTCAGAATGAACAATTCGGGCGGAAGCTAACCAAAGGTTACCAAAGGTAATCAAACCAACGAAATTCACATATTTTGGTTGGGGAGTAGGACGACAAATTCGAAGGAAGTAAATCGCGATATTGTTTCCTCTATTAATGGGGAGACCGTGCAAATATCTATTTAGTATACTTTGACTCTCAATAAACTTGGGAATGATGCGAGCTGACCTTATTCGGAGTCGGTATTAGAGAACGATGCTTTTAATTGACATCACTTTTCTTTCTATCCAAAACTTAATTTGTGTGAATTCAGGGGTGTTAATTTTAGTTAGTAATATATACTGTACAGATAAAACATAAATGAGACTATACAGGGTGTTTGAGAAGTCCCTGTCTATTTTGCAAAAATAATGATATTGTGAAGAGAGACTTATCGTACACCCTGTATAAAGTATTGTTTACAACAAACCCAGAAATTACGCTTATATTTTTAGTTCAAATGGAAGTTAACGTTTAAATGAGTTACTTCGACAGATTCATTCTTTCGAACATTTTATTAGTTCATAAAAACAACCTCGTGAATGTTGCTTCGAACCACGAAAAATGCGCTTTCTTTCTCTTTTTCCTTTTCTTTTTCTTCTTTTCTTTCTCTTTTCTTTCTCTTTTTTTCTTGTTTTTTTCTTTCTCGCTTTCTTTCTTTTTTCTCTTTCTCTTTTTCTTTCTTTATCTTTCTTTTTTCTTTTTTTCTTTTTCCTTTTCTTTTTTTTTCTTTCTTTCTCGCTTTCTCTTTTTTCTTTTTTCTTTTTTCTTTCTCTTTTTTTTTCTCTTTCAGTATTATTATATTTAGACTACGTTGATACCAATTGCTTTAAGTCGGAAGATAACGAAAATTAACATAAGATAGGCCAAGGATATTTTTACGCTCAGATTCCTTTACAGTTACATTATTATAATACCTATTCTTGGCTTTCTTAGCTAAGGCACTTATCTAGAAATGAAATACGATAACATAATTTAGTATCAATATTCATGATCTTGCACAACTCGGAATCTAAAAATTCAGGACTGACAACTCTCAATGCTCTAAGAAACGTAGCAGAGAAAATAGAAGATTTTATCGAGGGCTGATGGTCTTCCGACTTTACTTAAAGCAATTGGTATCAACGTAGTCTTTAAGTACAGGGTGTCCATAAATGTTTACCCTGAAAACAGTATGCTCTCACGTTTTAATGACGAATCTTACATCCGTTTTCTTTTTACGGGTGATCTCGTACACGCGCAGAGTTTCTGTGCTGGTGTGTTTCGTCTACCGCATTCGCCGCTAGGAGCGCTATAGTAACTGTTCAGTTAAGATGGCGTCTGTGACAGAGAAGGCACAATGTGTTGTTGTGGCTTGCGGAAACAAAATCTCCTGTCAGTGTTCAGCGAAGGTTCGGAGCAAAGTATGGAAAGAATCCACCTGATGTAAAGTTAATTAAGTCGTGGATGAAAAAATTCCTAGAAACGTGGAAAAGGGAAAGAGCAGTGGTAGACCATCAGTTTCCGATGAGACGGTGGAAACACTGAGAACACTGTTTCCGCAACTGTGTACCTGGATATGCTCACCAATTACGCCATCCCCCAGCTGCAGGACAGGCAGCCAACTGTCATCTTCCAACAAGATGGGGCACCCCCTCATTGGGCGCATGTTGTTCGTGAAACTCTCGACGCAACATTTCCAAATCGATGGATTGACAGGGACGGGCCAATCCCATGGCCCCCAAGATCACCAGACATTACCCCGCTGGATTTCTTTCTCTGGGGTCATGTCAAAGATTTGGTTTATGCAACAGTTGTTCCAGATATCAGGACATTGCGAGAACGCATTACGGATGCAATTGCAACAGTTAACCCACAAATGTTGGAAAATGTGTGGCGTGAGTGTGAATACCGTTTAGACATTTTACGTGCCACTAGGGTGCACATGTGGAAGCTTATTAAGTTCATTAACTATGTATCAAAACTTGTATATTTATCTACTTATGGTTAAAACTGTGTTTGAATAAGAGTGTTTATTTAAAAGTTATAGCATGCTTTAATCAGGGTAATCATTTATGGACACCCTATATAATAATAGTGTTAAATGACGCCTAATAAAGAATAGCCCGGATAATGCGGTTGGTTGTATGTATTCGATCGGATGTACACAATGTAACTCAGTATATATAGGCCAAACGGGAAAAACGTTAGATATTAGGGTAAAACAGCATAAATATGCGTGTAGAACAGCAAATAATTCTAATGCATTGTTTAACCATATGTATAGATGTAATCATAGTATCAAGTGGGATAGTTCTGAAGCGCTCGTTAAAAACAGATATAATTGAAAGGAATATTCTAGAATGAGCATTTATCCATTTTAAAAATAATTTCAATAGCAGTGCGGGAATGTATAAAATTGACAATATCCTATTAAAATATCTTTTGCCTTTAATTAACTCTTGTTAATCATGTGCTAATCTTTTGTTTCGGTGTCCCGTTGTACATGTGTATATATTCTCATCTCACCTTCTCCCTTCATTCCCTGACGAGGTGTACTTCTGAATACACGAAAGGCCTTGGAATATATATATATATATATATATATATATATATATATATATATATATATATACAGGTGTCCCATAAGTCCGGCATCATAGGAGAAATTCATATTTTTATATTTCTACAAACCATAATTCATATTTTTCTCTTTCTACATTTCTACAGGCCATAATGTCTGTGAGCAAGGAAGAACGAATCCAGATAATTCTACTCATTGATTTTTATCTCTGGGGCCCCTTGAAAGCGCTGGTATACGCAAAGAAAATTAGGATGTTGAACATTTTCGGCAGCGCATTATTGGGGCATGTAACACCATTACTCCAGACATCATTCACCGTGTGCTTGCTTGGGTATCACGTCTGAATTTGTGTATTGAAAACAATGGTGGACATATTGAGCACGTTCTGTAAATAAAAGCTTTTGTTTTGGCTTTTTTTATTATTTTTCCTATGATGCCGGACTTATGGGACACTGTGTGTGTGTGTGATATATATATATAATATATATATATATATATATATATATATATATATATATATATATGACAATTTCTTTCTTGTAGGTTTAATTAAGTCGATTAAAGTTGGAGGCACGTTACCCCCATATAGCTACTGCTATAGTATATATATGAGAATAAAATGTTTATTTACTGCTGAACGACTTTAATTCTTACATATGGAAAACTGCAGTATTAACCCATTTGCAAATTATTTCACTGAGTGGATGTGATTTTTTTATTTTTTTTATTTTTTTTAAGAGCAAGTTTTGGAACTTGGGTTGTTTTCATCATACGTTTGGTATGAATTAAAACGTCTCTCAAAATATGCACGTGTATTTTACGTTTTAAATATCTTGAATACTTAAGCAGTTCATAGTGCTAACGAAGTGGGTGTGATGTGTTTTTCGCAATTCAAACATTATCTCAAGGTCGTAAACTCTCAAAGTTCTTCAACATGGGAATGATGTAGAGCAGTGGTTCTTAAACTTCTACACAAAAGGGACCGGCAAAAATCGGCTAAAAATACCGCGGACCGGCACTTGGAAACCACTTCACTCAGGGTCTTATACCTTACTACGTCATACATCTCCAATAACTTTATACAGTAATATTTTAGTGAAAAAAGGATGTTTATTTGCTCATAATAAAGTTGTTGTTTAGTCGCTCATAATTGTATAACAACACAGAAAATAGACATTACAGTTTTGACAAATCATAATCAAAACAATGATAACGCGTACACTTATGAATTCATCTTTACGTACATACACGCGCGCGCAACTTTACACAACTTCACTGACATAGGCATATAATGCACAAGGAATCAAATAAATAAAGCATAATCTTTATTGATACTAGCACGCACAGACTTAAACCATCCATAGGCGTACACAGACATACGCATCTGTAGAAAAGAACCTTTTCAGAATGGCAAATGTATTGATTTATTTTTAATGCAACATTTGTTTTCACTGAGAAAGGTGTGCTTAGTGCTTACGTCTCCCTCGCAAGTTCGTTTCTGTCAGCACCGGTAGCTTTACTTCCGCGCAACGGCTGTTTAGAAACATTGGTGTAAAGTATAAAATCATTCACAATATAAATACATCGGTTTTAGTTTGAACATTTTTATATAATTTTTCTATAATTTGAAGCGTACTCAAATCTTCGAAAAATCGAGTGTGTTGCATTATTTATTATATTTTAATATTAGCATTTATACTTTCCTGGTTTCGGAATTTTTATTTAAAAGAAGTGGGCCATGCACGAGCCTTGCCTCTGTGCATGAAAAGGAATTTTTGCGTGATCCTCCAGGACGTTCAAAGGAAACCATAAAAAGTGAACATTGTCAGATTATACACGAGTCATTTCATTTTTTTTGTCGTTAAATAAATTATTCTGATATAATCCATTTTCTTCATTTTTTTTAAATAGAAATTTGCCCTATTTTTAAATTGTATAAAATTTGGAATGGATTTTTCCATCCCTTTTGTCCTCTCACCAGCCGGAACGGAAGTTTTGTCTCCTAATTTCAAATGGTTGAAACTCAGATTTGGGTCTCTCCAGGAAATGATCGCTTTCAGAACTCATTTCATTCTCTTACTGGAGATCCAGCAGTAGCCTGCAGTGTGTTATCGCGTCGCATCACGGAGTTTAGTGAAGGTGACGCGTCAACGCTGTACGACCTTCCCAAACTGACCTGAACATCATACCAAGATGTACAGGCTAGAAATGAAGACTCGCTTTGCGTATGCGCGGCAATGCGTCTCGGTTATATCGGCTGCGCGAATGCTGACGCGCAGTCTTAACGTCATAGTAAGCAAAGCAGAGAGAGTTACAAGGAAAAGAAGTACCTCAAAAGACCTTGCGGCCCATACCGAGGAGGTACCAATGGCAACGGGTGCCAGGGAAAATTTTGTACACACTCAAATAGTGTGCAAGATTTGGTCTAACCTTTTCTTGAACTGATCCACAGAGGAACTGTTCACAACTTCCGAAGGTAACCTGTTCCATGTGTCACAGATCTTATACGTAAAGTAATTCCCACACACACTAGTCCTAAACCGTTTCAAATCCAACTTCCAACCATTGTTGCGAGTTGGGTTATCATTTAAACTAAACATACTTCTAAATTCGACATCGTTGAACCCGCGTAAGAGCTTGAAAACCTCAATCAGTTGACCGCGCAGCCTTCGAGTTTCAAGCGAAAACAAGTTCAGGGCGCGTAACCGTCGATTGTAGCCCATATGCCTAACGGAAGGGATTAACTTTGTGGCCCTCGCCTGCACTCGCTCCAGCCTCTCAATATCTTTCCTGAGGGTGGGCGACCAGAACTGCACAGCATACTCCAGGTGCGGCCGAACAAGGGAATTGTACAGTGAGAGCACAATCTCCTTGTTCCGAAACTGAAATTGCCTCCTGATATAACCCAATAGTTTCTGGGCTTTCTTTTCCACCTCTACACACTGTTTCGTAAACTTAAGGTCGCTGCTAATTAGCACACCCAAGTCCTTTTCTAAATCAGTCACCTCGATATTACTACCCAACATCGAGTAGTCCGACTTGGGATTGGCATAGCCAATGTGCATCACTTTGCATTTACCCAAGTTAAACGGCATTTGCCATTTTTCGGACCACTCTCCTATCCTACCTAGGTCCGCACGCAGTTCCTCGATCGCTTCGGGCGTCCCAACATTGGCCCCAAGCTTTGTATCATCAGCGACGTAGGTTTGTTCATTCTTCATTTCGTTACGTTACCAAATGATTCCATGTAGGCTGTGCTGTGATCGTTTTTTTTTTATTAATTATAAAGAATAACCACGAGTATTTGTATTAAAATAATAACTGGCCTCGTGTTTTAGCAATATTCTCTCTCTCTCTCTCTCTCTCTCTATATATATATATATATATATATATATATATATATATATATATATATATATATAAAATTTTAAAGCTATGTAATAATTATGAATAATGAGTATTTCTAAAGTTATAATTTTTTATATATTTAACGGGTTAAAAAAAATATTGCGAATATTGTTGAGACAAATATTCGATTTCAATCTTAGCCTGGAAACTGCTGAATCAATGCTAAATTTAATGGCAGTTGCAAAATTTATTATTCTTTATCAATAACCAATATTTTTGCAGTATAAAGTTTCATATCACTGAACTTAGCAGCTGTATGTAGGCCTACATACATACAGGTGCATATAGTTTGAATGCATGCATACTCGTATATATGATAGTTAAATACATGCAATTAAATGCAATATTTAAAATTCACAAAATATCGCATATTAGAAGCAGTCAGTCTGCTAACTATCCAATTACCGGTTTATATACATGCATATTGTATGTATATTTACTTATTTATACGGACTTTCCTCCATTAGATCGACACGACCATAACATCGACACTAAAAAACTAACTTCACCTAACCCACAATATACTTGTCGATAGAGTGACGAGTCCAACAGATATTGTAATTTCGAGTAGTACACCAGATGCAACGAAATCTGTGGCCGAAGATTTTAAATACACTCGTACTAGTAGTATCTGGGCACACAGTTTCAAACTTGTCCGCTTTAAGTTACGGAGCATTTGTCGTTGTTTTGGAACTTTAACTCAGATTTAGCTTTAAGTCGTGTGACTAAGGTGACCTACAACTTTACATAAGTTCAAAACCACAGGTTGCTACATTATCTGGAAGCGGAGGACTGTCACCCATCCAACTAATACCTAGACCTAATGTGTCTCAACTTCGCATCACCACCACTTTTAACCACCACTCTTAACGTAACGTCATCACCACAAAAATGTGGTGATGACGTTATTAAAATGTTCTGCCAAACGTTTTAACTTACTGAAAAGTAACCATAACATAATTGAAAGGTAGCATGTAAAATTTTAGAACATTGAAAATTTGCAAGTGTTACCAAATAACATTTCTAAAGAATTTATAAAATATCTTTAACGTTTAGAATGTTTACACGTCTGAATGTTCTTTGTTTTAAAGTAAAAATGTATAGTCCAGGAAATGTGATAACATTTTTATATCTACGAAGGCCACTCAATATGTTTTGCCCCACCTTTTCTCTTTTTTCCCCCCCAAGTTTCCTTGTAAGTTCCAGAAATTTTGTACACAGGTAGTTACATACCTTTTGTACAAGTTTTTATTTTTCCACATAGTTTCCATCCTTTTCTATGGCTTTCCTCCACCTCGAAACAAGGGCCTTTATTCCTTGCTGGTAAAAGTCCGCTGGTTGCCGCTGGGGCCACCTCTTAACCTCTTTAACAACAACATCGTCACTCTGAAACTTTCTTCCACGAATAGCATCCTTCATTGGCCCAAACAAATGGAAGTCTGAAGGTATGGAGGGTGGGGTAACACAGTCAAGCGCATTTTTGTGATGGACTCTCTTATTTGCAAACTGTTGTGTGGTCTTGCGTTATCGTGCAAAAGAATGACATCATCTAGTTTTCTCTCCGGTCGAACTCACTTTATACGTCTCTGGAGTCTCTGTAGGGTAGCAATATATGCCTCTGGGGTGATTGTTTGTCCTTTCTTCATTTTTCCGCCAGAATCACCCCTTTCATGTCCCAGAAGATGGTGGTCATAACCTTTTGTGCAGAGGGAGCCATTTTGAACTTTCTTGCGTTGCGTTGGGAGTCTGCGTGATGCCACTCCATGGATTGGCGTTTTGTTTCAGGTTCAAAGTGGTGTACCCAAGTCTCATCCCCAGTCACAATTCATGAAAGGAAGTCATCCCCTTCTATCTCGTATCGAACCAACGACTCAGGAGCAATTTCTTTTCTTTGGGCTTTGTGATCTTGTCAGTCAGTTGGCGAGGAACAAACCGTGAACACATTTTTTTAGTATCCCAGTTGCTGAAATATCGTATTCACACTTCCTTCATTATCCTAGTTCCAGTGATAGCTCTTTGTATGTGACGCGCCGATTTGATCGAATGATGCTGTTAGCACGTTGCACAGTGTGAGATGTCACAACCGATGCCGAGCGACCGCTGCGTGGCTCATCATCGAGGCTGGCTCTCCCTCTCTCTCTCCGATGATCTCACACGTTTAGACCAGCGTCCAACTGTGCTTCGATCAACAGCATCATCTTCGTAAACGTTTTGTAGACGTTTGTGAATATTTCCAACTGTTTCCTTCTCTGCAGTTAAGAACTCGATAACGTCTCTCTGGCGTTTGACAGTGATGTGGGTTGTAAACATTCTCGAAACTACGTTAATCATCAGTTTTATACAAGGATGGGAGGTTCAAACTGGAAAAATCGGATTATGTGAAGGGCAGACTCAAACTTACGGCCCAAGAGACATTTCAGCCCGATGGCCTATTATTTAGCTAAGAAAAAAGGGTGAGGTAAAATATGAGTGCCCCTAGTAGTTTCAATAAAGTATTTATATTTATTATTTTATTTATTACATTAATATAACATATATATGTAATATAAAAAATAAAATATGGTACTTGTGGGTTATCTGTCGCCACTTTTTAATATACCTATTGGTTATCTGTTTCCACTTTTTACTTGTGGGTCATTTATTTTTTGGTTAGGTTAGTGTGTGGTTAGGTTAGTGTGTGGTTAGGTTAGTGTGTGGTTAGGTTAGTGTGTGGTTAGGTTAGCCAACCTAGAGCAAACCAAGATCGGCGGCGAAGGAATAGTGGTTGAGATCGATGAGAGCCTGTTCACGAGGCGTAAAAACAATGCCGGACGCATTTTACCACAACAATGGATGTTCGGAGGAATTTGCCGTGAAACAAACGACTGCTTCATCGTTCAAGTTCCCAACCGCTCTGCTGCAACTCTCTTGGCTGCCATTGTGGAAAACATCGCCGAAGGTTCCATTATCTACTCCGACAGCTGGCGAGGATATAAGACCACCGACCTCCAGGAGGCTGGCTTCCAACATTTCAAGGTTAATCATCGATACAATTTCGTTGATGCAGATACCGGAGTCCACACTCAAAATATCGAACGCTTGTGGGGATCAGCAAAGTGGAGGAACAAGCGTCACCGAGGAACGGCCCGACACCATCTTAAGACCTACCTGGCCGAGTTCATGTGGAGGAGCAAGCTACCCGCTAGTGTCGACCCATTCGACGGCATCCTGGAGGCCATCGCCGCGTTCATGCCACCCGAATAATATGATTAATGTTTGTTATTTTGAGAAATAAAAATAATTTAAGAAAAAATAGTATATTTTTGTAAAAATGGCAACATGATAACACACATCTGTATTTGTGAAAAAGTTGGAAAATTAAATTAAAAAGTGGCGACAGTTTTCTTACCACCTCTCCATATCAAACTTGGTTTGATGAAAAAGTTTGTAAAAGCCATGAATAAAGACAGACCTGGATTGCTTTATGTCAAACAGAAATTCCTTAGAATCAGTGAAGCGAAAATCAAAAGGCATTTTTGTCGGCCCACAGATCAGAGAAGTGATGAAAGAGACTCCATTTGATGAGTCTTTGAATGAGGTTGAAAGAACAGCATGGAAAGCTTTCAAAGAAGTGACCACGAATTTCCTCGGCAGCGTCAAGTCAGAAAATTGTTTCCCTGGTGGAGCAAATACTTAGTGCTTACCAAGCCATTGGGTGTAACATGTTTTTGAAAATGCATTTCCTGCACCCCTACCTGGACTTCATCCCATCAAACCTGGGCGCTGTCAGCGATGAGCATGGTGAAAGATTTCATCAGGATATATCAACCATGGAAAAGCGGTACCAAAGAAGATATAGCCCCAGTATGTTGGCCGACTACTGTTGGACACTTGTAAGAGAAGCCCATAGTACTAGTTATAAGCGAAAATCAGCTGCAAAAACATTTTAGGTAAGGTACTCTTCTTTTTTGTACGATTAAATATACCAAAAAAGTAAGATCTGTTCATTTTCATTTGCATTTCCTTCGAAATTGGTGAGTGATAGAAAAATTGTTTTCAAATTCGTAATCAGCGTAAAAAGGTACATTGGAATCGCATACATTCATTCAAAGGAGGAAAAAAGTTGTATTTTGTTCAGTGTAATTTATACGCTGAGACTTCAATTTCCATCAAGATATGGGAAATTCTTTCTTCGAAGAAGGGGCATTTTTATCAAAATTCGATGCTTGATGAAATACTTTTCGGAGAACTAATTCCTTGAAAATAATTTAATCGAAGTGGGTGGCGCCATCTATTGGAGGAAATGTAGATTAACCCATTAACTGCGCGAGCGCCCAGTTACGAATCGAGCAAAAAACGCGGGCTACGCAAAGATATGTCAGTTTAAATTTAAACCCGTAATATACTGTATACGGAGCTTCGCAGAAATGGTCAGAAGCGAGAGCCCGTGATATTACGGGTTGTGCAGCAAACGGGTTAAATACTATTTCAGTTTATTTTTATTAACCGAATATAATTGCATGCATATCAATTTTAGTCAAGAATAGCATACTAAGTTTTAAGGTGAAATGCATTAAAATAAATTTACTTTACCTGCGTGAGAATCGAACCGATGCCACTGAAGATTCAAATTTTGCGAGCCGCCACTTGGGTTTCTTGTTTTCAGGGATTTTCACTATTCCGGTTTTCCAGAACAAAATCGGCCATCGTCCCAGGATCCCAAGATTTCCCGTTTTATATAAAATGATGATAGTCTTAAAATGTTTAAGCATTAGTTAAATCTAGATTAGTTAGTTAATATTAAATATATACATATTTTAACACTAATGATAAATATAATAAAGGATAGTCTAGGCCAGCATTTCTTAACCTGGGGGAAATTTCAGGAATTCAGGGGGGATTTACGGCAGAATTTTGTTTGGTGATCATATAATTAGTGTGCATTATAAGTCTGCTAATGTTATTAAATTTTGTTTTCGAGGCTACTTTTTTCCGTATCCTAATGGAAGGGGAAATCGGGTAGGGCGAACTGGTCGAAGGGGGAAATATGAAAAAGGTTAAGAACCGCTGGTCAAGGCCGAGTTTCAAACACTGCAGAAACACAAATACGCTGTACGAGTACGTATAGCTTAGGCGACTATGACTACAATGCTAATTTGCAGCTTTGCACTTCAACAAAAGTAAATTATAGTGTAATTTATACGAACACAACACATTTTATATATTTATAACTAATATTTAGTAAAAAATACTAATAGCAAAAAGCGTGCTACCGAATTGAAAATAATTGAAATTAAAATCCACTAAAAAACACAGTTCGATTCGAGGAAATCCCCGACTTCTTCCTCTGGGGTTATGTCAAAATGAAATGTTTGTTCCACCAATGGCAACAACTTTTGGAACATTTGAACGAAAGGATACGTGAGGCTGTTAGAGAAGTTCAGTATGATATGCTACAAAATGTATGAAAGGAAACAGAATACCGCTTTAAGGTCTGCAGAGCCGCAAAAAGAGTTCATATTAAACTTCTATAGCTTGAATTTTTCTTTATTTATATATCTTACTTTTCGCTGTAGCTTTTAGTTTTTTACAATAAATATTTAAAATTAGGAAGACCATTTGTAATCACCCGGTATATATATATATAATGTATGAAAATTATTTCACGAAAGTAACACGTGAATAATATTTATGATGAAAATAACCACGAAGGAAAAAGGAAACAGAATGGTGCTCAAGCGCTTTCGTCTAATGACATCCTCAGGAACACTGAAATAAATAACAAGTTCGAAACTATATATAGGTCACAAAAAAAATAGAAAAATAAAAATTGTAGGAGGAGCATACAAATTTATAAGGAAAAGCTATCGGGGTTTTAGCACTTTGCCCCTCTTGTCTAAATCCGTTCTGAACGAGTTTAAAACAATAGGATCAAGCGCAAAAAGGCCCTGGCTAATATTGAAATTATTTGTAGGTTGAATAATGGCAGACTCAAGAATATTTCTATTAACAATGTTGCTTGAGTGAAACAAAATTGAAGCATTATTCCAATCAATACAGTGGGATAACTCTGATAAATGGATGAAAAGGGCATTAGACGACTGTCCTTCTAACAGAATATTGATGCTGTTTTACACGCGTGTGCAAATCCTTTCCCGTCTGTCCATTGTAAAAGGAATCACATTGTTTACAACTAATTTTATAGATAATGCCTGAATTATTGATATGGCTATTTTTTACTATGATATTTTTCACAATATTGTCATATGAAAATACTACATTAATATTCAAAAGTTTAAGTACATTAGTAATGCCTAAAAAGCCTTGGAAAAATGGAAGTACTAAAATATTCTTCGATAAAAGAAAGTTCGTTTTGCCTTGTTAAGACAAGATTCCAAAAAAGCAGGTGGGTAACACAAATCGCTTCCAATACTTTGATTGGAAGCCCTTGAGCACCATTTTGTTTCCTTTTTCCTTCGTGGTTATTTTCATATATTCCTATATACACATTGACAAATCTGACCTCATTTTTGTCATTCTTTTCCCTTTTCTTATTTTTCCTACCATCTCCGAAGGCAGTTTCTGATTACCATCGAAGTTAAGAAGGGAAAATACATTCTTTATGGAGGCTCATGAACAGCAAATTAACTCCAGCGAGAGGAGTAGCTGTTGTTGTTTTGGGTGTGACTTCGCTTGGCAGGCAAAATAATGGAACCAATTTAATTGGGGGAGTCAAGTTACACACACACACACACATTCTTTATTCTTTTACAGTACATACGAAGGTATACTGTATATGTACAGTATAGTATACGTATTATTATTATTATACGAGTACAGTATTAAGTAAAATATGATCTTGCATTTTTTCATATTTGACAATCGACTGATCAACTGCAGTTATGTTGAATTTCTGATCCATAAATGAAGCCCAAGATTCGTTTTTTAAATTATTCTTTCTCCTATCATTCAGTTATGAGCTGGAGATTACGAAGAGGCAAAGACCTGCGTCATTTTGACTCTTTTAACTCTTAACATATGGATACTTTTAATTCTTCAAACTTAACATTTCCTCAGTGTATTTTTCAATTGTTTTCATTACCAAGTAAGTCAGTAATTTTATTTACTATTAATGAATCTGTGAAATAAGTGCGCGAAACTCTCGTCAGAAAGAGTTTCGGAAAATGCATTTTTGGTTTCAAACTAGTGGTTGTAAATGAGATGGGAAAGGTGATTTTGTGTTGGGTTCTACAACCAACCGTCCCGAATTTCCAGGGACAGTCCCGTTCTTAAGCAGTATCTCTTGGTGTTTTCTGTATTGACCCGTTTTTCTCCCATTTTTTCCCCGGTTTTCACGATCACTTGTTTGGTGGTGGTCAAACGCTTAGTTCTTTCTCAATCTCACAGGGTCAAAATGGTATGCAAGTGTTAATCTTTCATTTAACCGAGCGAATAGAAAGCACCTCGATATAAGGCCACAGAAGCGAAGCTGAAAGCAGCAATCGACGACATCCACAGAAGGCTAACAGGAGGGAGGGAAAGATACCATGAGGGTCTTGGGGTTTGGGGAAAACACACATTGTGCTTCAGGTTGGGGTTATTGGTGCAAGGGTGGTAGTGCGTCACTGAAATAGAATCCCGCCAAATGAATTAACATTTTGGCGTTGCTTCGCGTAGGAACGTTCGATGAATCTAGTGGGAATGGAAGCGAAAACCGCACGTCTTGCAAGAAAATTGAACTTAGGCCACGCCGGGGGGGTGGGAAGGTGCATGGTGCCCGTAGTGCCGGGCGAGGTGAGAAAAATAGTGGAGTTGGTTTGGTTAACGTCCGGCATTGAAATTCGACTGGAAAATATCGGCATGGTGAGAAGGGTACTGGCAACATTCCTCATAACGCGGGGAAAATGGAGGGGAGGATGGGCTCGATGCCCACTATGGAGGCGGGAAGGAGAAGTGTGCCTCCGAGAAATGGACTCTCTCATGCTGGTCTCTGAAGACGCTGTGTTCCCATCTGTAGGGTGGAAATTTTCAAACGCGCTCTTTTGTTACGAAAACTGAATGTCAATGCGCGGTTGTTAAAAATGGCACTTAAAAAAATGTTTGCACAAGTTCACTTTAGCTGGGTTTTCGTTGTCCCCATTTTGTACTGGGTTTGGCGTAGGCCCATTAATAATATTTGTAGTTAAAGTAATTAAAGTGATTGTTTGCTTGATTGGTTGGTTTAATTAATTGTGCAGTGAGAAAAATACATAAGCTATTGATTAATTGATTAAATGGTTGACGAAAATAAGATGGCGCGCGAATTCTGATTGCTTACAATTAAAACAAGAGTGGCAAAATATGTCCTACGAAGGGCGTTAAAAATGGGATTCGCATGTTGGTGGTTCACTTGCGAGTGAAGTGGTCTTCAAGGTGGTGAGGTATCGAAGGAATGCTTGTGTCAGAGTCAAAAATGAGGGAAGGCTTCAGGGAGGTGTTCTTGACTATGGTCTAACAATGAGACCCCTTGTTTGAGCAGGTGATTGCCTGTAAGAGTTGCTGCAGGAATTGTTGAAGGCAAAAAGAATTTTTGAAAGTGCCAGAATGTGTCGTTTGTTATATACTAACAGAGAACCCGCCCTTCGTGTGGGTAGCAAAAATATCCCGGCCTACGGGCGGATATTTATTACCTTTCGGGTAATACATAGTTACTGTACATTCAAAAATGATATATTATAATAATTTTTCTTTTTTTTTAACAAAAAGATCACGTCTTAACATAATCAATCGTCAAGGGCATACAGTTGACCTAACTGGGCATTCAATTAACCCAGGGAATCTTAACCTCTGGGTCGCGACCCAAACTTGGGTCATTAAATTGTCATTTATCATTTATTTACGTTATACCTAATCATTTTACCATTATTATTTATTTTATCATCAATTATGAGTGAACTGTTGGAAGGCATTGGTCGCCGAGCTAGCCCCGAAACCAGAATTTAGATCGCAGCCTAAAAAGGTTAAGAATCCCTGAATTAACCTAACCGGGCATTCAATAATTTTCACGTACATTTCGATTAATTTTAAGCAACTTTTACTTTATAATTTTTTCTCTCGAGGAGCCGTTTCCGTGTTTTAGGGTGCAACAGATATACAGACAGACAGACAGATAGACAGCATATATACAGTATGGATTTTTAAAAATTCTAATTTTTGTCTAATTAAAAAAAAAATTATAATTTTGTTGGATCTTTTAAACTATTTCCCCCCCCCCAGCTTCAGAGAGGGGGGACGTAGTTTAAAAGGTCAATATTAGGGGGGGGAGATAATTTAACAGGTTTTACTTATCTTATATACATATCTTAAAAATTCTATTATATTCTATCATATTTCCGGTTTATAGAGAACCATTATTTACATAGGATAAAATTTGAATGCCCGGTTAGGTCAACTGTACGCCCTTGACTAAACCTAACCAATCGTGAAGAGCGTACAGTTGACCTTAGCGGGCATTCAAATTTTATCCTATGTAAATAATGGTTCTCTATTTATTATATGTTTGCAATAAATAATAAATTTTTTGTTATTTTATTATTTTTTGGTTAATTTGCAGAGTTTAAACTTTGGGGAAGATATAGTTGAAAAGATCAACATTGGGGTGGTGATTGTTGAAAAGAGTATGTTGGAGGGGAAATAGTTTAAAAGATCCATTTTGTTTGCTGAATCATAAATGCAGTTTCTGAAAAGCACGAGCTAGATCTACGCCCACTTTATGACGTGTCTATGATGTCACTATCTTTTAACCAATCTGGAATACAGACGGACAGACAAGACTGCCTTTTTTTTAGTATTATATATTATATATATATATATATATATATATATATATATATTGTAGTAATGCCTAGTTAAGAATATGAATTTTTGTTTAATTAAGATAATGTTTAATGTAAATCATTTACTAATAATTATGGAATTACGAAAAAGTATGTTTGTTAGATTTAAATTGTTTAAAATGGGTAGAGTTGGCAATCCTGAACAGAGGCCCACAGAGCAGACTACCCCCACAAGGGAGTCAGTCTTCTAGGCAACGCGTTACGCGTAAGGTTGGCGTCATGTAACGTAAAGTTTAATTAATTGTTTGTGTTCCTCTCCGACGTAAAATGTTATCGTAAAATTCCATACTCGCACCCCCCTAAATTACTTAAACCATTTTCGGAGATAAATAAATAATAAAAAGTGTTAAAAGAGTGTTAATAAACTCCCCCTTTGTTTTGTAACGACTTTCATAGTCTTGGCTCGGCGTGGCTACCATGAATATAATTGTAGTGTTGAAATGAGTAGAGAAAGCAAGTGATAAATGAAATAAAGAGCCGATAGAAGAGTAAATAATGAAGAGAAAGTAAAATAAATAAAGGGTTCACTATAATATTATAATATATATATATAAAATATGGGATGAATTTCACACTTAAACACGTGAAATGATTGAATGATGCAAACCCACAAGGAAGAAGCAAAAATTATTTCAAGACCTTTCGTGTATTCAGCAGTACACTTCGTCAACGAAATGACGAGGTGTACTGCTGAATACACGAAAGGCGTTGGAATAATTTTTTTCTTTCCTTGTGGGTTTGCATTTTATATGTATATGTATGTATGTATGTATGTATATATATAATAATATATATGTATATATGTGTGTTATATATATATATGTATATATGTGTGTATGTATATATATATGTATATACCTATATAAAGCTATTGACTTCTTCGTAGGGATATGACAAAAATATTTGTCGAAACGTCTGAAGTACAAAAATAAACGAAAATGTTTGCTGTTGTGTTGGTCCTTCTTTATATATATATATATATATATATATATATATATATATATATATATTATATATATATATATATATATATATGGTGACGCCTTCAGATGCTTTCGCGTTTCCCCCACAACCACGACCAAAATAACGTCACATCGCGAGCCACACTTGGAGGCATTTGCCTCTGCCTCAATCGCATCACACCTTCGTTCTCGAAGGACGCCAGTGACACGTTAGCTTCCATCATGTAAACAACGTTATACGGGCCCTATTGGCCTAGTGTCATTCACCTAACTTTATATAAAGAATATAATTACCTCGCACGTTATATAATATTGATGTCCTTAATCAAGTGCACGTTTATAACATTTCAATACAGTTTTCATTCAAACAATTGCGACCTTATTTGTTTCACTTAACTCTAATTTATTTTGTTTAATAAAAGATGAAAACTCGCTCTATTAATTTCCTCAATTAATAACATTATTTGGTCTGAATTATTATTATTATTATTACTACAGTGCCAACGAGGTTCCATATACAGTATATATAAAAAATTTGGTTTCAGGACCAGGAAAGTACAACTTTCTAAGAAATATTAGTGAATTCATCGGAAATCAAAGTGGGTGAAAGCAGCAAGAACCGCGTGTCTATCCTCCCACCAAAATACTATGGACATCGGTGCCATTTCCTCTACCCCGAGCGATATACCCAACCAGTGGTGTCACGTCTTTCCCTTCTTCACCTGTGTCTACAGGTGGTACTGCTATAGTGCAAGGCCCCAACGAACAGCAGCAAATGCTAAGAGGATTCAGCAATGATAATTGCAAACTCTTCGAGCTACTAAAGAGCTTCTTTATCAAGGAGTTCATCCGATTACGCGGACGTTCACGGAGCACGTAGGATCCCTCAATCAGAAAGTCATCCAGTGAACACAAAGAGAGAGCTGATACCCTGCAGTAAAAACAGAGGAACTGGAAGAAAGAACGCCTGCAACGCAGCTTTTCATGACTGTTTTTTTCTATAGTTTTATTGACCAAATAATTAGTCACGAAAATCTTAAGATTCAGAAATCTTGACACAATGTGAAACTCAAAATTTTCACTGCTGCGTTCTTTTCTGTAGTTTAATCGCGGTGCTGGGGCCTTCGGGCCCAGTAATTTTAATTATTTAATTTATTAACCCACGTGCACAACCTGGGGACCTAATCAATATGTATGTGAAGTTTCATGTTTGTAACTGCTTCCATTTTGGAGTTATGACTGGAACACACACACACACACACACACACACACACACACGTCCTTTTATTATTATTATATATATATATATATCTTGACGTGATGTAATAAATGTTCGAAAACAAACTTTTGTCGTCGACAAAGATATTTTTGTGTTGCGAGAAAACTTTCAACATCACAAGACACTATTGGTACATATTCTAACTTAAGAATGTCCGCAATATCAAGATTTCAACAGTGTCAACGATGCCAGCGGATTAACTTACAGGCTTTATTTATACAATTCTTTGCTCGAGCCACGTGTTTTATTATATTATTATCATGACATTAGAACAAAAACTAATAATTTCATGATTATTTCCCAAAATATTCATTTTAAACAAAAACCCTAGAAATATGCACTTGCTTAAAATATGCATCTGCATATGCGCGTATGCAAATATGCAAAAATCCGAAGCCTAATTATCACTATTTTGTTCACTGTTCCTATGGTTTTTGTCATTATTTTACCAGCGTCCTACTTATTGAAAATTCAGAGTAGGCACACTATAAACTGTAACTGAATTTGCCCGACAAGTTTTTAAATGTTTAGTTTAGTTTCTTTAGCTGATCAGAATCACCGCCATCCCAATGATTTATTTAAAATTTACCATAAACAGAAAAGTGACTTACTATATAGTTCTTTTTAACAACCTGCCCAAAATTTCCTTTCCTTTTAGCTTCCTTGAAATTTTATTACCTCTTCTTTCTAGTTTAACTCTCAATCATGTCCAATGCTTATCTGAAAGACCTTCCAATCCTCTTGGAACTATTACGAGATAAACACGAGGGCGATGATGAATTTTTTAATCTGTCACATATTGTTTACGAGAGTGATTATTATGGTATTAACACGGGTTCGAACCCGTCTAAACTTCACTAATAAATTTTCGATATTAACTCTGAATATTAGAAGCACACCTGATAATTTTGAAAAGCTACAAAATTCATTACAATTAATCGGAATAAAATTCTCCATCATAGTCCTCGTGGAAACCTAAATAAAATAAAAAATAACTAAAGCTTTCTACTTTTTAGATTGTTTCCAGACATATCGTGACGGCAGAAAAGGAGTAGTTTCAATTTACGTACGTAAATCCATTCATTACATGTACACAAATCACTGATCTTACATTATTGTCTGACTCTATTGAAACCTGAGCCGTAAGTATTACCTTGGAAAATACAAAATTAAATATAATTGGTATCTACCGGCCTCCAAACGGAGGGTTTATCCACTTCCTTGAGAATATAGACATTATTTCAAATCATAATACAATAAAACGGCACAAAATAATCTTCCTCGACGACTTCATTTTTGACCTTTTTAAAATACAATAAACATAGAGACCATAAACAACTCGTAAACAGAATGGTATATAGTTTTGTCCAGTCATTACGTGAGCAACACTTGTTACAACACTATAAAACACCCTACTTTAATAGATCATATATGATGTAAAGGTCATGTAACTCATACAGCCGGTATACTACTTCTGGGGATTTCTGACTATTTTGGCTGTTTTTTAGCGTTCAGTGAGGCTCATAAAATCCTGGACACAGATCACTAAAAATAAGTAAAAAGATTTAGGTCTGAAACATAAATTGGACTCGATATATTATAGGTCTGAAGTCTTCGAAGGGGCAGACGATATAAATGAAAATTTTGTTGTTTTCAGACAATGAAACTTTACTTAAGAAGAAAGAACAATTGTTTTCTCAGCTGTAAATAATACCATTTATAACGAACCATTAGAATATAGCCAATCGTCTAAATAATTGCTTTACCGTGGGAAAAAAAACGCCTAATCTCAGTGTCTTCGATAAGAAACTATGAAGAATATCTTGGCAACCTCTCAGCTCATATTTTCCTCTTCTCTCCTCTCTCTTCCAGAGATATCGAAACGGCTATCTTCACTATTAAAAATAAGATACGTCACGTTGACTCTATTCCAAACACAGTTTTTAGGTACTGTTCAGATGCTTTCTCCTTTTATCAATTCAATTCATCTCTGTCAAAGTATTTTCCCTGACCTACTTAATAAGGCACGAGTATGTCCAATATTCAAATCGGGAAAAAAAATCACTACCTTCGAATTATCAACAAATATCCATCTTACCTACATTGGGAAAGATATTTGAAAAACTTTTCTACACGCAGCTCTCCAAATATTTCGAAGAAAATAACCTTGTATCGAAGTATCATTTTGGTTTTAGGGAGGGCCATAAAAACAAACAACGCGATCTCGGTCGTAATATTTTCATTAAAACTAATGAAAATATCTTGTCATTCCAGTAAAATATTAACTGTATGTGCCCGAGGCTGTAAGTTCCTTTGTCTCAAAAATTTGTAAGATTTATAAAAATTTGTATTTAAATGTTCAAAATACAACACGGTATATCCTAGTCTCTAAATTTCCAAAAGTTTTTAAATCTTTAATAAATTAAAATTTTTATAAATTTTTATATCTACAGTATTATACAGTTAAATCTAACTAGTAGATTTCAGCCTGTAAAGTGTGCACACTTGTTAAAAAGGCAGTTTACAATTGTATGCAGCATCTGTATTTAATGAAATTATACTCGTCTACGTAAACTTTGTATATATTTGTAAATAAATTAAAATAAATAAATAAATTAAATTGAAAAATTAGCTGAAAATAGATATACCTTCAACTGCGTTCCCAATCCCTGGAAAGGTTGTATAATGGATTGTTGTGTGTGTGGGTGTGTGTTCTGGGGGAAGGGAGGAGACGAATAGAGGAAATGAAATTGGTTTGGAAGAAAAGGAGTTTATCGCATTTTTGCGAATGCCAGCTCTGGAAGGGTTGGTCGGATGTGTCTACAAAGTAAGTGAAGAGAGATTGTAGTAAAAGTATGAAAATTATTAGAATGCGACGTTACAACGATTGGTCGGAGGGTGAAAGAAGTGTAGATAAACTCGTTCTTAAAAAGTATGAAAAATGGTAAATACAAATTTTTACAAACGGATGAAATTTCAAATTTATTAAAGAAATTCTGAAGAAAATGAAAGTAAGAAATTTATTTACAGTTTAAATAATAAAAGATTGCTTCGGTTTCATAAGAGCTGTAAATCTGAGATAATCCGATTAATTCAAATGATCTAACTTAATGGATGAAAAGACCGTGTGCTTTCTGTGAAGAAAGTGTAGTCTCGCTAACTTCCTACAGTAGCCAACTCTTATGTATACATCCATAGAATAATGCGTACATTCTGAACGTTGCTTGCATGGAAGTTGGCTAAAGGGCAAAGGGCACCAAATGTCTGTGATTCCTAATTTGAAGTTGAACTGCCCTTTCCTCGTCAGGAACCGAGTCTTATCCCCACACTACCATTTTTATTAATTGAGAGTTACATATGAATTGCGAGTTACATAATTTATACATCATGATGTTGGGAGCGAAATTATACATTCTTATTGCGAATTTATAGGTATATATGTACAGGGTTGGCCGTAAGTTTCCATACATAGGAAAATTTAAACGTTTGTTTTTATGTTTCAGATACCCTAAGAATATGCGTTTGTAAGATCTTGTTTACTGATGAAGCAAATTTTTACGTCAATGGAGAGGTTAATCGGCAAAACATACGTTATTGGAGTAATGCTAACCCTAACTGGCTGAGTCCGACGAAGATGCAAGGTGCCGGTAAAGTGATGGTGTGGGCCGGGATATGGGGTGACAGAATTATTGGACCAATTTTTGTCAGTGGAAATCTTAATGCCGAAAGGTATCTTAAAATGTTGCAAGAAGAGATTTTCCCATCCCTGCTAAACGAGGAAGGTAACTTCCCAGTTTACTTCCAGCAAGATGGAGCTCCACCTCATTATGGTCTTCACGTGCGTCGGTATTTGGATCAGCAGTTTCCGGATGCTTGGATTGGTCGGCGTGGTCCTGTGGAGTGGCCTCCCAGATCTCACCCCCCTTGATTTCTATCTTTGGGGGCACTTGAAGGCCATGGTGTATCAGGAAAAGATACGAGACATAAATCATCTAAAGGAACGTATCACCAACGCCATTACAAGCATAACGTCAACTGTGCTAATGCGTGTTCATCAACAGTGGGGAACACGTATTGAAATGTGTTTTCAAAACAATGGCAACCATGTAGAGCATATTATATAAATAAAAATGGTTGTCCCTAAAAAAATGTTTATTTTTCCTATGTATGGAAACTTACGGTCCACCCTGTACTATATAGGCTGTGTATATTTTATGAAAGGCTTTAAATTAAACTTTTTTTGTGTCGAATTTTAAATATGAAAGCTATTCAGAAATTATTAGTATACATACTGTAACTCTCCAAAACAATGAAGCTATATTTTGTTCTGTTACAAAGTTTGACAGAAATTTCTAAGACATTATTTTCACGTAACTTTGGAGTTTTTTCGTATATGAAACTGAACCAGTGTTTGTGAAGCGTTATTTTCATAAAAAAGTGTAAGGAAACTACGTGATTTTGGAGCACAATTTGCAATAAGGAAAAAGACAACAGTAAAAGGACTAGAAACGAAATTCGAAAATATTGAAGATGTGAAAGACAATTTGAGAAGTTGTGTTGTCCTCCCCCGATACCCCGCTCCAAAAAACTTGAAATTCCCAAAAATTTCTATGTTTGTGTTTTGTAAATTTAGTGACTGACTGGTCTTTCTCTGTTTAACAAACATGTATGAAATTTTGTACAAGTGTGTTAGGTGTTTGGCAGATTCTGCTTTGCGAGACTGGTGTCCCTGATTGTGTTGTGACATATACAGGGTGTCCGAGAATTATCTGTACAATTTTTGGCTGTTATTAAGTGTCAACCATGAAGTGTAGAAATTCCAGTGTTGTCCCATTTCACAGAGAATCTCATTAAGTTTTTTCTGATACTACGTTTTGATAAGTTTTTTAGAAATGTACGCGGGTGACAGACATTGATGATTTAAAAAGCAAGAATCACAGCTGCTATTGAGCGAATTGATGTGGATATGCTGCAGCGTACATGGCAACATTTGGAGTATCGATTGGATGTTTTGCGAATCACTAATGGTGCACATATCGAATGTTTGTAACAACGTTACTTTAATAAAAGAAACTTTTGAAAATACAGATTCTAAATAATCTTGTTTAAGAATTTTACGTGTGTTATCAAGAATTTTATTAAAAGATGAAATTGTACAGATAATGTTCGGACACACTGGAATTTCTAAAAAACTTGTCAAAACTTGGTATCAGTAAAAGCTTAATGAGATTCTCTGTAAAATGGGACAACACTGGAATTTCTACACTTCATGGTTGACTTTTAATAACAGCCAAAAATTGTACAGATAATTCTCGGACACCTTGTATATATATATATATATATATATGGTATACGTATACTTTAGCGTCGGAAATTATTTATACTTTTAATATCAACAAAAAATACATAAACCTGCAATATAACTATTAAAAGTATTAAAACGATATTACAACTGATAAATGCGCCATGTTGACGACGTAGCTGCTGCTTTGCCCGGCTAGGTTAACTGTATGCCCGTGACGATTGGTTAGGTTAAGTCAAGTCGTAATATTTTCGTTAGTTTAAGCGAAAATATCACGACTTAATCTAACCAATCGTCAAGGGCGTACAGTTGACCTAACTGGGCAAAGCAGCAGCTACGTGAACATGGTACATCACGTGCCTTATTTCCCAGTTATATTCACGAACTCCTATGGAGAAATAAATATAAAACTAACTTATTTGTGCATTTGATTATATTCATTAATGACACTTATCAGTTCTAATATCGGTTTAATACTTTTAATAATAATAAAAAGTTGTAATTTCCGACGGTAAAGTATGTGTGTATATAACTGGTGTGCCATAAAAAAAGTATACATTTTAAAAAGGCTATAAAATAAACATTTGTCTTTTAATTTTAATCAAACTTCTACACAATAAAACATATGTATTTATCTATATGGAAACAAGTTTTCAGAATAAAATATCAACTAATTCAAATTCTATCAACATTTAACGAAAGAGTATGATTTTTCTACTTAACATGCAAAAATTACTAAACCTTTTTAAATATTTTTTTATAAAAATAATTTTTAACGTAAAATTTACCTGAAATTATTAAAAAATTGTTCGATATGCTTTCCTTCCATTTCAATAACTTTTTTTCTTGGCCGGAATATGGGAGAACTTAGCAGAGCGAGTCTACAGGACTAGGATAAAAGATGTCGCTCATTTACGCGAGATCATCATTCAAAAATGGGAAGAGCTTCCACAGGAACAAGTAAATCGAGCCATAGATGAATTCCGGCCAAGAATATAAAAGTTATTGAAATGGAAGGAAAGCATTTCGAACAATTTTTTAATAATTTCAGGTAAATTTTACGTTAAAAATTATTTTTATAAAAAAATACTAAAAAGGTTTAATAATTTTTGCATGTTAAGTAGAAAAATCATACTCTTTCGTTAAATGTTGCTAGAATTTGAATTAGTTGATATTTTATTCTGAAAACTTGTTTCCATATAGATAAATACATATGTTTTATTGTGTAGAAGTTTGATTAAAATTAAATGACAAATGTTTATTTTATAGCCTTTTTAAAATGTATACTTTTTTTATGGCACACCCGTTATATATATATATATATTTCTATATATATATAAATATAATGAGGGTGGATCAGGCAATTTTCATTGTGTAATTTTAAAGTATGAAATTTGTTTTTTGTAAAATTATGCATTATATTTATTTCGTAGTTAATTGATATTCTTAAAAATTGCCCTTGAAGAAACACCTCGACGGTAGGTCACTTCCACACAGATGAAGAGGTCAAAGCAAAAATTTGACGGTTGTTTAATTAATGCATAGGGCACGGATTCAGTGGGAACTATGGATACAAAATTGCAGTTGTTGTAAAGTTACTGTTCTTTACAGTCGTCTGTCGTATATAATGGGATTCTTTTACATAATATAAAAGGTATTTTACATAACTTAGCTTTTTTAATTTGTACTGTTTTGGATGATTATTTACATTTTACTTACGCATCCGTCTGTATTTATCCAACTATAAAATTTATAGTCAGTCGTCAGTACTTTCGCTTTATGGAGGTTTTTATAGTTTTTTTTTAACATAACCCCATATTTTTCTTATTTTTCGATGTTTCCATCCTATTCCTGCAGATAGTTCTAATTAAAAATGAAATGACGAAAAGAGTGAAAAGTTTTGAACCTTGGTCATATCGCGTAGATGATAAAGGAAATCAAAGATGATTTTTTTTTTTTTTTTTCAGTAGAAAAAATTAAAATATGAGTATACTCGTTTTTCTTTAACTTCAAAACATTATTCATTCAAATAAATTTTTAATCCTTTCGCTCACGAATTATGACGTATGGTAAAAAGGAAATTTGCCTTTATACGTGGTTACGTAAGAATCAATATGGTTTATATTTCGGCTACGCAATTGTGTACCCAGTGAGTGCAAGGGTTAATTAATTCACTCGCATTAACTAATTACTTTTTTATCTGAAAATTAAAATTACTCTCGTGAAGCGTTGCAAATGTTTATTAGTGACGAACTCGACAAAACTGTTTTGAGTAAATGACCTCCAAAGTTTTGCAAATTAGAAATCACCATAACTTTGCCAAAAATTGGTAGATTTTGATAGGGTTTGTATCATTTTGATCGGAAATGGGTATAGAGCATCGTAATAACGATAATAACAACTAGATGCTAAACACGCAGAGTTCGTCACTAGTGTCCCTGGAGTTCTCCCACAATCTGCCCTGATCGCATGGTGTTTCCCCCTTTTAAAAGAACGAATTTTGCGAGGACTAGCGACGAACTTGCATCATGTGTCATCATCCATTTAAAAGAGTACAACCCCGAGTATATGAGTGTATAGAAAACGGATTTTCGCACTTAGTAATATGGTTTACATTTCGGTGAAATATAAACTATATTGATTCTAACGTAATCACGTATAAAGACAAATTTCCTTTTTACCATACGTCATAATTAGTGAGCGAAAGGGTTAAAACTTTTATCCGGTTTATTCTTCGAAATTGGTCTTCGTCATCGATAATTAAAATTCTGAAAGCAATTTTGACCTCTCAAAAGGCTCTTTATTTTCAATCCCTATAATTGAATGAGGATTTATACCGATTTTTTTAGACACCCAATTTTATGGAGAAAATTTTAATTACCCCTTTTTACTATTGTCATCATTTTAATAATCAGATTACATAGAATACATACATACATACATACATGCCTACTCGACGGAAGTAAATAGACACCACGATGATTGTCCTCAAGAACACATGGCAAAGATCATCACTGGAATGGCAGAACGTGTCACCTTTACATAATGGAAAGGGGGGAAGCAACACCATTCTAAACATACTGATTCTGCAAGTCTCTTATTATTTATGGAAAAACCGAAGGTGTCTATTTGCTTTCATCAAAACTTACTCATATATATATATATATATATATATATATATATATATATATATAATACACGCAAGCGTAAAAAGCAACTTCCCAATATGAACCCATGCATATATATGTAATATGAGTATTCTCGAGGTTGTACTCTTTTAAATGGATGATGACACATGATGCAAGTTCGTCACTAGTTCTCGCAAAATTCGGTTCTTTTAATTAAAAGGGTGAAACGCCATGCGCTCGGGGCAAATTGTAGAAGAACTCCAGGGATACTAGTGACGAACTCTGCGTGCTTAGCATCTAGTTATTATTATCGTCATTGCAATGCTCTACACCAATTTCTGATCAAAATAATGCAAACCCTATCAAAATCTTTTTGGCAAAGTTATGATTTCTAATTTGCAAAACTTTGGAGGCCATTTACTCAAAACAGTTTTGTCAAGTTCGTCACTAATATTTGCAACGCTTCACACGAGAGAGTAATTTTAATTTTCAAATAAAAAAGTAATTGGTTAATGCGAGTGAATTAAAAAATTTTTTGAATGAATGTTTTGAAGTTAAAGAAAAGGGATCATCTGAAGATCAGGGCCCCCAGCCTTCTTTAGTTAGCTTTATAAGACTAACTAACGAAAATATCACGACCTAACCTAACCAATCGTCAAGGGCGTACAGTTGATCTAACGATTGGTTAGGTTAGGTCGTGATATTTTCGTTAGTTAGCCTTATAACGCTAAAGAAGGTTGTGGGCCTTGATCTTCAGGTGATCCAAGAAAAGTGAGTATGCTCAAATTTTAATTTTTTCTACTGCAAACTAAAAATTCACTTTTGATTTCTTTTCTCTATCATCTACGCGATATGTAGCTCAAATAATTTCAGCTACACAATTGTGTACCCAATAAGTGAAAGGGTTAATAAAAATAATTCTGTTTTTGCCTTAGACTTAATTATATACTTTTCACTCCGAAAAAATATAATCTTCGGGTGTTCGTAGTTTATTACAAATAATATATTACATGATAAAGGAATGAATTCGCTAAATCCCTGCTTCGATGTACGAGTATGCCTGAATATTGTAATACAGTTCATTTGATTTTTTACTCTAATTTGTTATTTATTCCTTTGCTCTGGTTCTCTCTCCTGGTGTGTGTGTGTGTGTGTGTGTGTGTGTGTGTGTGTGCGCCCTTTCGCAATGAAACACTCGGGGGTTTCAGTAAAGAATTAAAACTATGCGCATTAAGAACTCGAACAGCAACAAAAGGCTATAAAAGGTTTCTCGATGGTGCTCGGTTCTCTCCGAAATTTTAATGCGCATAGTTTCAACGTTTAACCGAAATTCTTTTCGGTATTCAGATAGGTTGTCTGTGTCTGTTACACATCTACTATTAATATATACTTCAAGGAAAGTCGCAAGAATTGTATTTGCAAACGATATGTTTGCAATTTGATTTAGTGACGGTATTAATAGTCGAAATCTTGAATCATAAATGTCAACATGAACAGGAGTTGATTATGACCATGGGTTAGTTCATACTTTATAATGTAGATGGCACCACACGAAAGATATACTTTTGTGTGGGGTTACAGGCGCGGATCCAGGGGGGGTCGAGGGGGTCCGGACCCCCCCTGCTCACGGTGACCAACGATTTTTCGATTATGAGGTTTCGGACAAAGTAGTCCGAATGTTCATACAGAAACATCCGCGGCGTTTGTTTGCTCCTATATATGAAAAATAAGACCTGAAGACTTAAAATGGCTTAAGGTACATGTATCCCGGTTGCCACAAAATTAATTTCCTTAAAAAGAATAAAGAAAAAAAAGTTTATGTCCGATCCTGAGACATTTCAGACCTGGCCTGGGTGTGTGAACAAGCAGGATTTTGATAACGGGAATATACTTCAAATCCATCTAAAGCTATCTTCAAATATGAAAATTTTCTACCGAGGGGGGGACCCCCCCCCCTCGGGAGGCCGAGGACATATCAATAACGAGCCCCACCAAGACTGGACCCCCTCTGCTTAAATTCCTGGATCCGCTCCTGGGTTATTGAAGTAAGGTAAAAGGCGAAGGTTAATGGATACTTGCGCTATCTGTGGTAAGTACAACCCGTCGAGCATCAACAAATGGCGCGGCGAAGAGCAGAATTTCCATTTACTGTACTTTTTGCCTTCCTTTCATTGAATAAAGTTGAATTGGCCAGACTAGAATGAAATAGAAGGTACCAAAATAAAATTAAACGAACTGAAAAACGAGATGCAGTACAATTAAATTACAGCAAATGACATAATTTACAAAGACAGACCAGTATCCAATATTTAGTGTGACCTTCAAGCACGGATGATGACTTCATATCTCGAAGGCATCGAATCACCAAGAGCCTGTAGCTTTTCTGTAATAACAATAGCCAGAGGGCCGGAAACTGGCATAGCGCTCGGGCCAACTAATGCGGACCATTGCTCTTTCGAACCCTCGACCTCAGTGTCTTCAATTTGCTTATAGGAGAACTGAGCTACGGACGCTGGCTAGCGTTTCCCGAACGAATTGTTTGCCATTTCAAATAGACCCTACGACAGAAGTCGTGAATGCCTGTTGGCTTCATTGTTGAGACATTATTTTTTAGTTATTTCCACAAATGTTAAACGAGAATTAGATCAGGCCATTGTAGGTGAAACATCGGCACTTGGGATGTCTTAATTTAGACCTACCTCTAAGTAAATTTTGAGTATTGCAGTAGGTTTTGCTGGAAGATGGGTCCTCTCTTAATTAAACGAACTCCACTTGGCTGCGTGTGCTGAACCAAAATGATGTGGTAATGTCTTATTCATATTTCCATCGATTTTTTAGAGATCACCCACTACAACAAAAATGAAGCAACCCTCCACACCATAACAGAACTACCACCAGGGTTTACAGTCTTACTGATACCATGAAACAATTGTCTACTTGTTAGTTCATCTAACAAACCTACAACTTCCATGTCGAAAAGTTTAGTTTTGGTTTCACCACTCTACAGGGCCATTCTTCCTTTCATCACGATGTCCTTTCACAGGCTTTTATCATTAATATATGGCTTTTTGAAAGCAATTTTACCCTGCAGTCCACGTTCATGAAAGTTTCTGCTGTGGATGTGCTTTCAGTAGTTCCTTGGTCCTCTTGAATGGGTGCACACGTTTCCTGACCTGTCATAAAGCGATTTGCTTAGGAGAGTCTTTGAATTATACGATCCTGTCGTACACTAATTATTCTAGGGCGATTTTGTCTACTATGAGTAGCCATTTTCCTGCACTCTTTTTAGGATTCTTCGAACGGCTTCTTTGGATATTTTGAGCTCAAACGTAATTTCTTTTTGGATTTTGCCCTCCTTAAGGAATGTCAGTATTTGGGCTCTTAATTCACATATTAACTCTGTTTACTTCGTGGAACAGAGGATTGTTAGACGTTTTCCTAGAATATCTGAAAAAGATAAGAGGACACTAGACCAGTTGTTCTTATTTATTATCCCATCTGGCCTCGTATTAAGTATTAAGACGAGAAAATAGGAGTGATAAATTTTTTTTAGAAAATGTAAGAATCAAACAAATTACACAATTACTGAAACTATAGGCTACAAGACTTCATCAATTTATCAAGCTGCATCATACCAATATCACACCAATGAATGAAAATACATATACTCGTACATATTTAGAAAACTCGTTCTGTGCGGCATAAAAATCTTTCGCTTAAAAGATTAGCATATTGTATGTAAACTAGCTTGTATCCAGTTTGTTCCATCTGTCCTAACTATTTTCTGTAGCTTTCCATGTATGAAAAAAGACATGATTCAGATTTATATACACTGTATGTATGTATATATATGTTAATTTTCTTGTATCTTTCTTTTACCAGTGACGTTATTTTCACTCGGGCAGATTTTTGTGATATTTTACCACCTAATTTTGCTCCAAAATGAAGCGGTTAATAGCCATGTACAATTACGGCTTTAAGGCGTGCTGTCGGTAGACATTTTCATTTTAGGTTCGCTGCTTATGACCATATTTAAGAGAATTAAAGCTAAAAGTTCCTCTCTCCATTTTTCACTCGTAGCAGTATTTATATGAAGTTACAATACTCATTTGTCTAAAATTTGATTTTTATTCCTAATTTTATCGGACTACTAGCGGAGCAACCCGGAGAGCCCAGGTGGAAGTTGAAAAATATATATATAATATGCCCGATTAGGTTAATTGTACGCCCTTGACGATTAATAAGGTTAAGTTGTGGCTAAGGTTGAAATTGTTAACAACTCTGTTAGAATGTTTGTGTTAACAACTCACTGTTAGAATGTTTGTGTTAACAACTCACTGTTAGAATGTTTGTGTTAACAACTCACTGTTAGAATGTTTGTGTTAACAACTCACTGTTAGAATGTTTGTGTTAACAACTCACTGTTAGAATGTTTGTGTTAACAACTCACTGTTAGAATGTTTGTGTTAACAACTCACTGTTAGAATGTTTGTGTTAACAACTCACTGTTAGAATGTTTGTGTTAACAACTCACTGTTAGAATGTTTGTGTTAACAACTCACTGTTAGAATGTTTGTGTTAACAACTCACTGTTAGAATGTTTGTGTTAACAACTCACTGTTAGAATGTTTGTGTTAACAACTCACTGTTAGAATGTTTGTGTTAACAACTCACTGTTAGAATGTTTGTGTTAACAACTCACTGTTAGAATGTTTGTGTTAACAACTCACTGTTAGAATGTTTGTGTTAACAACTCACTGTTAGAATGTTTGTGTTAACAACTCACTGTTAGAATGTTTGTGTTAACAACTCACTGTTAGAATGTTTGTGTTAACAACTCACTGTTAGAATGTTTGTGTTAACAACTCACTGTTAGAATGTTTGTGTTAACAACTCACTGTTAGAATGTTTGTGTTAACAACTCACTGTTAGAATGTTTGTGTTAACAACTCACTGTTAGAATGTTTGTGTTAACAACTCACTGTTAGAATGTTTGTGTTAACAACTCACTGTTAGAATGTTTGTGTTAACAACTCACTGTTAGAATGTTTGTGTTAACAACTCACTGTTAGAATGTTTGTGTTAACAACTCACTGTTAGAATGTTTGTGTTAACAACTCACTGTTAGAATGTTTGTGTTAACAACTCACTGTTAGAATGTTTGTGTTAACAACTCACTGTTAGAATGTTTGTGTTAACAACTCACTGTTAGAATGTTTGTGTTAACAACTCACTGTTAGAATGTTTGTGTTAACAACTCACTGTTAGAATGTTTGTGTTAACAACTCACTGTTAGAATGTTTGTGTTAACAACTCACTGTTAGAATGTTTGTGTTAACAACTCACTGTTAGAATGTTTGTGTTAACAACTCACTGTTAGAATGTTTGTGTTAACAACTCACTGTTAGAATGTTTGTGTTAACAACTCACTGTTAGAATGTTTGTGTTAACAACTCACTGTTAGAATGTTTGTGTTAACAACTCACTGTTAGAATGTTTGTGTTAACAACTCACTGTTAGAATGTTTGTGTTAACAACTCACTGTTAGAATGTTTGTGTTAACAACTCACTGTTAGAATGTTTGTGTTAACAACTCACTGTTAGAATGTTTGTGTTAACAACTCACTGTTAGAATGTTTGTGTTAACAACTCACTGTTAGAATGTTTGTGTTAACAACTCACTGTTAGAATGTTTGTGTTAACAACTCACTGTTAGAATGTTTGTGTTAACAACTCACTGTTAGAATGTTTGTGTTAACAACTCACTGTTAGAATGTTTGTGTTAACAAATCACTGTTAGAATGTTTGTGTTAACAAATCACTGTTAGCCAGGGCCTTTTTTCTCTCGAGCCGGTTATTTTCAATACATTCAGAACAGATTTAGATAACACTGGTATGCATCAATTTTGCTGTCAAGGGTTTTGTAAGTGATTCTTATAGAGTTTTTCCTGCTGATTTCGAATCTGCAATCCGTTTTTCTCAATCAGTTCAGGTTATCCGGCTATGGCCTCATAAGTAAAATAGAATTTTTCGTGATTTTGTCAAAGCGGAATTGGAACAGTAACATCTATCATCACTTGTTTCACTTGTATAATCTTTTTTTACTTTTCAGGCATATAGATAAAATATTTCATAATGAATAGAGCGTGTAAAAATGATCCCAATAGATTCTGCTACATATGTGGGACGGTTACCATGCCAAATAACCAGTCCCAAATCACTAAATTTGTGAAGACAATGTATAGAGCATATTTTGGAATTAAGCTAGGGGACCAGGACAAAAATTTCGCCCCTCATATGTGCTGCAAGACGGGCATTGAAAATTTGAGAAGATGGAGCAAAGGCAGAGCGAAATCTTTGCCTTTTGGAATTCCCATGATTTGGAGAGAAGGAAAGGATCATGTGACAGATTGCTATTTCTGCATGACAAACCTCCAAGTTGGGCTTATAAATTTATTTTTCTTAAATATTTTGAAATCCTCGTATGAAACTTGACATAATATTCACCATAATGTAATATTCACTATATATAGCATAATATTCACCATAATGGTAATCATACATTTACATATACATATTGTTATAGAAAATACATTTATACATACATATTGTTATACAAGTTACATTTACATATACAATGATTGTATATTTTCTTTCTTTTTCATTCATATTGTCCCCGAAGGGACAATATGAATGAAAAAGAAAGAAAATATACAGACTCCATCGACCTATTTCATATCTTACAGACCGCAGCCTTCCCTCACGATCCGCCACTGTCTGAATGCTTCTTCTATTTCATATGCAAGTTTTATATCCATGTTTCTGTGTTTCTATTTTCAGGAGTTAACAAGAAGAATAAACACATTGTTGTATACCCTGACATTCCTTCTGCTATGAGACCTGTACCCCATGGTCCTGGAATTCCAATACCCGACCCACTTCAAACCCTGGACTTCGATGATTCTGATGATGAATCAATGACCAATGCCAATGACCAGTCCCAGTCGTATATACCTCAAAATACCGCTTCAAATGAGCCGAGGCCTCTCAACCAGGCCAAACTTAATGATCTTACCAGGGATTTAGGACTTTTCAAATTAGCTGCCGAGATCTTGGGCTCACGACTTCGAGAGGACAACTTGCTGGCTCCGGGAACAACATTCTCCTGGTATAGGAAACGAGAGGAAGAATTCCGCAAGTTTTTTGCAGTGCACGAAAATACCTCTTCCTTAGTGTACTGCTGCAATGTTGAGGGGCTAATCGAATCCTTGGGCCTGCCATATAACGCATCAGAATGGAGGCTATTTATAGACTCGTCTAAACGAAGTTTGAAAGCAGTACTTCTCAACATTGGGAATAGGGTTGCATCAGTCCCTGTAGCACATTCCGTACAACTTACTGAGAGCTACGATAATATGAAAATTTTACTGGATGCTCTCGTATACGACCAACATAACTGGAGGATCTGTGGAGATTTGAAGGTAATACTAATATCATAAGTAAACTATTGCTATTGACTATGTTGTTTTTCCAAAGGTTATTTGAGAGCGTATAAGAACACTTAACTTCTCCACAGAAGTAATACAGTCCAATGCATAGATTTTTTTATCTGATAGAACAAATTCTCTAAATTCTTTAAATATTTTCATTTTTTTTCAGATTGTGGCATTTGTATTGGGAATGCAAGGGGGATACACGAAATACCCATGTTTCCTCTGCAAATGGGATAGCCGAGCGGATGAGAAGCACTATGCACAGCGTGAATGGGCATCCAGAGAGAATTTTGAACCTGGGTCGCATAATGTCGTTTCAGTGCCCCTTGTACCACCAACAAAAATTTTGCTCCCACCACTTCATATTAAGCTGGGCTTGATGAAAAATTTCATCAAATCAATGAATAAGGAGGGTTCAGCATTCCGATATCTCGAGAGTAAATTTCCTCATATATCTGATGCTAAACTAAATGGTGGGGTTTTGATGGTCCTCAAATTCGAACTTTGATCAAGGATACTCAGTTCGAAAACGCAATGACTCCAACTGAGAAGAATGCCTGGCAGGCATTCAAATCAGTTGTCACTGATTTTCTTGGCAAGCGTAGAAGTCCAGAATACGAGTCCGTTGTCGAAAACTTGATGGAAGCTTTCAAAGCTCATGGGTCGCGCATGTCCATAAAAATGCACTTTTTGTGGTCCCACTTGGACTATTTTCCTGAAAATTGCGGGGATTATAGTGAGGAACAGGGTGAACGATTTCACCAAGATATCAAAATAATGGAAGAGAGGTACCAGGGAAACTGAGATATCAATATGCTGGCGGACTATTGCTGGTGTTTGAAGCGAGACGTGCCCGAAGAAAAACACAGACGGAAAGCCAAAAAAACTTCATTCCTTCCTCAATAAACTTTTTCCATATTCATTGTATGAATAAAAGTATTTATTCACACAATGTTTTCATTTTTCACGTGTGTTCTTATAATATTACTCGTATCTACAGTGTTTAAGCTAAAAAAATCAACAAATTTGGGGATAAAATTGGACTTATAATAAATGGCCAATAGAGAAAAAACCTGACTTGATTGAGGAAAACCAATGTCATTTTCGAATTCAGCATGGTCGAATTATATAATATGAGTTGAAAAAACCCTCACAGCAGACAAACAAATTTCATATGCATACCAGTGTAAGAGAGGGTAAGGCGCTAAAACTCTCGTAACTATTTCACATGAAAGTCTGCTGCTCCTGAAATATTTTCTGCATGAGTCATATTATTTTTTTTTCTTTGTAATCTATATATAGCCCCAATCTTGTTATTAATTTCAGTGTTCCTCAGTTCCTGTGGATGTCATTGGACAAAAGCGCTTGAGCACTATTTCGTGTTATCGTTTTCCTTAGTGGTTATTTTCATTGTGCGCGCGTGTGTGTGTGTGTGTGTGTGTGTGTACATATATAAAATAATATATACACTGTATATGTGCGTGAGTGTCGTGCGTACAATTAGTTTATTTAATCAGACGACAGTGTTTGTTATAATTTCTTTTGCAATATATTTTATCCCTGTATTAGAATTTTACTTTGAGGATATTTGACTTACAACTTGTCAGAACTTTATCAAGTTAGACTATTGGATATCCACGTAGAAGTAAAGTTGTGGAGGCGGAGTCGCCAAGAAAAATCGAAAAACTTGCGAATTAGTATTTTTTCCTGTCGAAAGAATAAACCTTACAAAATAAAATCCTAATTGCCAATTTTTGTTTCCTCCATTTATTTATTTTTCTTTTCGACAAGTGTACAGTTTTGGGAAACACGTTAGCCCTACAAACGTAAAATTTCTAAAAAGCATAAAAATTAGTTTGGTAATTTAAGTTGGTTTTTTTTAATATTTTATTCTTTTTGTGAGGTATAACATTTCGAAAAATCATTACTGATTACTAATTTTTATGCTCGTTAAAATTTTCTAGGCCAATATTTTTCCGAAGCTGCACGTGCTTTACTCCGTTATTTTTATCGTTTTTTTACAATTTCTTACAATATTATGCAGTAAATTTATACAGTAACGCATCGTATAGAATTAACACACTTGACCGAATCTGAAAATTATGTATATTTAAGGTTAGAGTATATTTACGCTTGAAAATGCGAGCACTCTATACCCAATTTTGTGTTTATTTTCTTTCAGGGTATGGGCACGTTCATCCTCTTTCTGAAGGAGGAAAGATCTTCTGCATCGTCTACGCCGTCATTGGAATCCCCATGACCTTCATCCTCCTGACGGCGCTTGTTGAAAGGCTCCTCGCACCAACCACGTGGCTCCTGCAGTGGATGAACTCGAAGCTGGGTCATTTGTACCAGGTACCATATGAACAAAGTAAACATTACACGTTGTTCACGGTGAAATCCCAACTTGCTGGAATAGCTTAGGAGACAGGGCGCGACCTTAGCTATAAAACAAGTAGAGAAGCGAGGTTTCTGGATTTGCTTTGATGTTAGACCGTTAAAATACATAAAAGATGACCTCCGTTTTCGTCATATTAACCTTTAATACCCAGGGGTCTTTTCCGAGAGTGAATAAAAATCGTCTGGTGTTAGCTAGAACGCAATCAATAAATCGCTGTTGTAGGCGTACAGATTTTTTTTTTCCGGGGCGGCGGCGGCGGCTCGCAATTTGACCCAAAAATTCCCAAAGTACCCGAATTTTCCGATGCCGACAGAGTGAACTTAACATGGCAAAGAAATGAAAAATTTTGTTGCAATAATGCGCATATATTCACAGACCATTATAAAAAATACATATTTTTCATGCATATTCTAGAAAAAATAACTCTAACAAAACACTGAATTTTTTGCCATCAGATAAATTTTTCGACTGTTGTGTTGGAGTGAACTTACTACAGATGTCAGTCACTATTTGCAAAGCTGACGTAATAATCAATCGGTAACACTCAGCACTAAATGAAAATGTCACCTACTGGAGGTGAATTGAATGCAAACCTTAGAATAAATAAGTTCTTTCCCTTTCTTTTGTCGAAGATGTCGATTATCCTAGCTATATCATTTTCAGTTACGCTGTTAGTGTAAGCTCGCTCGACATTGATGAGAGCAATACTGTCCAGTCGCTCTTGTCCCATTGTGCTGCGAAGGTTTGTCTTCATTCTCCGTAGCCCACTGAACAATCGTTCTGCAGTGCATGATATGGCTGAAATAACTGCAAGAATAGTAACAACTTTGGAGAAATCTCGTAACAACTCTATCAGTTCACTTTGGTACATGACCTCTACGACATCGGCAGCAGTTTTCATTTGCACGAATTTTGAGGCAGTTGCCCGAAAATATTCAGAAACTTGTGAATCTGAGGGAGCTGCAGTTTCCAAGACCACCCGGCCCGTACGCCTATGAGCGCTGTTGCGCACTGAGGCTATGCTAAAGCTGATATTTTCATGCATTTAACATTAAAACTGTAGGTTCCCTCAGAGATATCGATTGCTTTTGTATAGCTACACCGAAGATCAAATGCTAACTTGGAAATACGTATGTTACAGTAAGATATTGAAACTAATGATTTCATGAAATCCCTGAAATTTTCAGTAAGATTGTGAAACTAGTAATTTTACTCAGGGACTTTAGGTTAGTAATTTCCTGAAGTCCCTGAGTGAAACAATTACGCGAAATTACTGAAAGCTCAGAGATTTCATGAAATATCTATTTTCACAAACTTACTGTAACAATGTATACACGTTACATTGGTTGAGTACAAGGTTACATATTAGGAAGCGATTTCTTCGTATTTAATTAAATAGACTACGTTCCCTTTTAGGTATTTCAAGATTAATACGAAATAGTAGTATAGCTTTAGCATCTGCAGTGTTGTTTGGTTGTTGACTAAGTTTCATTATAATAGTGTCAGTAGACTATACTCTAGAGCAGGGATTTTCAATCGGGGATACATATTAGGTTTTTCAGGGGTAAACAGTGAGCTAATAAAATACGCGTTTTCCTCATTTTCTGTTCTAAATACATTTTTCGAAACATTTAAACAATGTAAGTTAATAATATATATATATTACATAAGAGGAGGAGCAACAAATTTGACCTTCGTGAAATGAGGAATCATCACTCGGAACATTTGAAAAGTTGAAAGGTATAATTGTGTGTGTGTGATGCAGGAAGGAGGGGCCAAGGGCGAATGCCCGCAAAAACGCCCCCACCCCCCACATAGAGGAAGAAGAGAGCCAAAATCAAGGTCCAGGGTTTTCGAGATGCCTGGACATTGCCTTTGAAATATTGGAAGTCATAGATAAGGGGAAAGATGAAATGAGGAAGATTGTTCCAGAGTTGACCAGTTGAGTAGATGAAAGATTGAAAATACAGAGTAACCCTTGCGTCAGAGAGCTGGACAGAAAAGGAATGAGTGTGTCGAAAGTCTGGTACTGCGTGCCCTCCTCAAAGGAGGAGGCATGCAGACGCAGAGAGTTCAGAAGAGCAGTGTCCGTTATAATAGCTATAGTAAAGAGACAGTGAGGCAACACTACGGCGAAGAGAGAGGGATTGAAAACAGTCAGTAAGAGGTGGGGAATTGATGAGACGAAAAGCCTTTGATTCCACCCGGTTGAACCACCCCACACATGAGAAGCGTATTCCATACAACGGCGGACAAGGCTCCTGTATAGAGACAGCAACTGAGTGGGGTTGAAGAAACTGCAAAGGCGGTACAGCACACAAAAAACGGAAATATCTAAGAGGAAATGCATGCAAACTATATAAGAAGCAAAGCGATAAGAATGTTAGGAAATACTTTTTCTCTCGGAGAGTAGTAGACAGTTGGAATTAACTCCCGATATTATAAACTCGGATAATGTAAATTGATTTAAGAAAAGATAACATGTAAATACCATAAAACGTAGAATATGATATACAGAGAGAAATAATCAGACGCGGGCAATAAAGCGCCAGCAGGTGCAACCTACTCGCATATTTCTACTGGCAAGTTAATTTTTCTTTTTAACCATCACATTCTCTTGGGTCCTTGAAAAATTTCCTTACAACAAAAACAATGATATATTGTATAGATGAAACTACGTACTTCATTAAGATAAAATTGGCACTATATAGATATGAGCAAGGGTTGATGGTAGATATCTTCGCGATCTATCATTAGCGACGGCTGTGAAATTATCCTGGACCCCCAAGGAGACGCCCTTTTTTGGCTCTGAGCCCCTGCTCCTTAAATGTTCTCTGCACGGCACTGGGTATCACATGTAGGACTATCCTGAATTCTGCCTTCCACGACCAGTTGCTTTGTATTACGCAAAAAGGGTGGATATGCATGATGAAGTGGTTCCAATCCAATGAAATGAGAAATGGGGGTAGGTTGTTCACTTTCAAGTTAGGCTGCTCATATGGTTGGAGGTCCCCCCTCCCCTTTAATGGGAAACATTCCGCCGCCACTGATTGAAGGAAAGGGGATAGTCGTGTGGAAGATGGTGACGAGTAGACAGATGAAGAAACTGAGTTTTTGAGGGACTGAAAGGAACAAGGTTTTCTCAACCCCAATCAAATATAGTAGAAAGATCAAAGGTCAGGCGCACCATAGCCGTCCTACGCGAAGCATGGAGTGACTGTTGAGAGGGACGCTTTGGGAAGCGGGTGGAGAGGTGGAGTGGAATCATCTGCATAGGAGTGGATAGGACAGGAAGTGCCACCAACAGATCATTGATAAATAAAAGGAAAATACTGTAGAGGATGACATAAGAGAACCCTGAGGAACACCACTGTTAATAGCTTCAGGAGAAGAACAGTAGCCGCCTACAACCACAGCTATAGATCGACCAGAAAGGAAATCAAAGATAAAGGCACAGAAACCGAAGGAGGGCAGTTTGGAAATTAAGGATTTGTGCCAGACTCTATCAAAAGCTTTTGATATGTCTAACGCAAGAGCAAAGGTTTCGCCGAATTGTCAAAGGGAGAATGACCAAGAGTAAGAAAGATATGCAAGATGATCGCCAGTATAGCGACTCTTGCGGAACCTATACTGGCGATCCGAAAGAAGATTGTGAGAAGAGGTGTGTTTAAGAATCTTTCTATTACTGTAAGGCTAGATTAAAAAACTTTAGAAGGGCAAGAAATCAAAGCAATTGGACGATAGTTGGAGGGTTGAGAGCGGTCACCCTTCTTCTGAACATACTGAATGAAAGCAAACTTCCAGCAGGAAGGAAAAGTACCATATGAAAGGCAAAGACGAGAGAGTTTACCTAGGTATAGTGCGAGCACAGAAGCACAGTTCAAGACCGCACACCATCAACACTGAAAACTTTCCTCGAGTTGAACCCAGATAGGGCAAAAAGAAACATCTTTGGAGGAGATTCTAATTCTAATGTGTGTCAGAGACTTTGAATTCAGTATGTTTATGTATTTTGTATGGGGTTACACGAAAACACCATGACTTTTTAAAAGAGTACGTGGTGGGGACAAGGTTGAAAGCCCCTTCTAGCGTCTAGAAAACACTTGTGCATCTATGATAATAAGTCAACCCATAAAATTCTGTAATTTAGATTTGAAGATAATGAACGAAAGTTTCAAAGATAAGCTAAATTTTAAATATAGGAATAATGTTTTATCGAATTTTAACAAAATATCGTTTTGGAATTCTTAACAAGTGAGAAACAAATGTAATTCCGATTTACTTTTGTTTTAAAAATTTCCCCATTGAAAAAAGTCTCATTTCGTTCCTGTAGCACAATCTGGCATTTGTCCCTCTTCCGTAAAAGCTGTACAGCATTAGTACTGTAGTCTGTTCATGCTGTATTAGTTTTTCAGGCATATTAATGGCGAAATTGGAGACAAGGTAAAGCCATAACGTCTGTCTGTGACTTTATACAAATAAAATGTAAATGGATATGTAAAGGCGAATCCTGTATACATACTGTACGTAAGCATTTGCATAAAACTTAGACATAACAAAGAAAGCTGTCAAAAAAAAAAAATTCAGAGAAATTGCTTGACACGTTCATCCCAGAAAAGCGTTGAAACGTTAAGAATACATTTAAATACGTTAATTACGACATAAAGCAGTTTCATTTAATTACTTTTCAGTCTGGACCAATAAATTCTCATGAGAAACTTTTAAAGTTGATGTGAAAAGATTGATTCTAATGGAAGCGTCTCTGTCATTATTTTTAATTAATATTGAAAAAAATCGCCCATAAAATGGGCATTACTTTTTACCAAAAATGGGCATTACTTTTTACCAAAAATGGGCATTACTTTTTACCAAAAATGGGCATTACTTTTTACCAAAAATGGGCATTACTTTTTACCAAAAATGGGCATTACTTTTTACCAAAAATGGGCATTACTTTTTACCAAAAATGGGCATTACTTTTTACCAAAAATGGGCATTACTTTTTACCAAAAATATGGTTCATGAACCAAGTTAAATTTTACCAGTTTCTCTACTTAACTGTTATACCTCAAATTTCCAATAATTAGTAATTTCGTTAAGAAGAAGTACGAGGGTAAGTCAAAAAGTATCCGCAATTTGTCTGTCTTTTTTTCCAGAATTGTCTACACTGCTGATCGTTGGCGGTGCTGCAGTCACTGAACGTACAGAGCGCTGCTTCGTGAAATTGAGACCTTGACACTCAGTTGTTCAATTGTAATCCTGCTGTAAACGTGGCCACACCACTTTCGACTTGCACCAAAGAAGAGCAGCGTGTTGTCATTTCTTTTTTTGTGTGCTGAGGGCGTAAAAGGGGCTGAAATTCACAGAGTATCTGTACAGTATGGTGATCAAGTTTGGCCACAGCGGAGCGTGTGCGAATGGATCGAAATGTTAAAAAATGGCCGAACAAATGTCAACTTAGTGGTCGATGTGGAAGGACGCCCTGAACGTTCTGCGTCAGCAACACTTGTTCGGCTATTTTTGAACATTTCGATCCATTCGCGCACGCTCCGCTGTGGCCAAACTTGATCACCATACTGTACAGATAATCTTCCGTGAATTTCAGCCCCTTTTACGCCCTCAGCCCCAAAAGACGAACGACAGCACGCTGCTCTTCTTTGGTGCAAGTCGGGAGTGGTGCGGCCATGTTTACAGCGTGATTACAACTGAATGTCAATGTCTCAATCCCACGAAGCAGCGATCTGGGATTTAATTTTACAGTATCTATCAAGGTGATCAACGATACATCTAATTAAACAATAAGTTTAAGAAACAAAAACAAGAAAGGACTCCGGTAATTAAAAAATAACACGTAAAGAAATGAGAAATAATAAAATTAGTAATAACAGCTTCATAAAAATAAAAAGTACACGTAATGGAATGGCTAATGCAGGAGTTAAATGGAGCTATAGGCAAACACTTTCATACCAAGAGGTCCACGGTCAAGAAAACATAAAGCAAGATTGATGAATAGCTTGAATAGCTTGAATAGCTTGAACAGTTGGATTGGCTGAGTTTTTAATTCTTCGTATTGAACACGCCTTGTTACCTCAGGGAGGCTCGAAGCGAACATTTAATTACATCTTGGAGGTAACTTATACAGCAGTCCATAGGATCTGTTGTAAAGCCAATTGAGGGTTCTGCTCTATTGTCTCGTCTCTCATTTTGAAAATAATATTAACTGTTTGGGTTTGAGCTTTTAGGATGGAATTGCGTAACCTTAGTTCTAGTAATATTAAAACTAGTGTCATGGCTCTGTGAATATGATTTACAAATTTTTATAAGATGATCCAGACCTTTCACCGAAGGGCTTATTAACACCATATTACCGGAATAGACCAAGTTATTTATCATCATGCCATCTACACAGCATCCCACTCTTGCCTCGTTAAGAGAAGCAATTAATCCATCAATATTTATCTTAAACAGCAGAGGAGAGAGAGTAAAGAGCCTTTTTTAACCCGCATGAGAAACCAAAACATTCGGAATTCGGACAATATATTGCCCCATCTAACAGTAAACGTTTGGTGTGTGTGTGTGTACACAACTGGACATAAGTGAGGTCGACTGTTTGATAATTCACAGATGTAATGGTGTAATTTTCTTTGTGAGGTAAAAAAATTATGTAAAATATTCTAGAAACACTTTTATCGTCAGAAAAAGATGTTGGTCCTGATTGGGTTGTTACGCTAGGTTAGGTTAGTTAACCTAGGTTAACCTAACCTAGCGTAACAACTCAATCAGGACCAACATCTTTTTCCGACGATAAAAATGTTTTATCGTCGTTAGGTTACGTTAGATTAGCTAGTACGTCACTGTTTAAAGACTTAACAGAAAACACTTGCCACCTCAAAACACTTGCCACCTCAAAACACTTGCCACCTCAAAACACTTGCCACCTCAAAACACTTGCCACCTCAAAACACTTGCCACCTCAAAACACTTGCCACCTCAAAACACTTGCCACCTCAAAACACTTGCCACCTCAAAACACTTGCCACCTCAAAACACTTGCCACCTCAAAACACTTGCCACCTCAAAACACTTGCCACCTCAAAACACTTGCCACCTCAAAACACTTGCCACCTCAAAACACTTGCCACCTCAAAACACTTGCCACCTCAAAACACTTGCCACCTCAAAACACTTGCCACCTCAAAACACTTGCCACCTCAAAACACTTGCCACCTCAAAACACTTGCCACGCCCTTCTCAGTTCGATGGCACTACCGTTAAATTAGGTTAAATTGTGTTTGGTTAATTAAGTTTTTAGATATATGCATTTTCAAAAGTCGGTACCTCGCTTATGCCGAGATATTTACGGTGTGTGTGTGTGTGTGGTAATAGATACATAGGTGCAAATGCACCATCGTTCTTGCAGCGCAACAAATTTCCCCTCTTCCTCGTTGGATGTTACCCGGAGCCAGGAGCGCCAGTTTAAATTGATGACTATTTCACTGGCTCCATTAATGGGGATCAAAGATTTAGTGTTACACCATCCTCCACTCCGGAACTTGAGAATAATTCTTTGAAAAAATATGGGACAAACCTTTTCTTTTATTGATTCAATCTCAAATTTTAAGTTTGTAGTTGCCGTAGGATATACGGCGAGAATAAACTAATGGAAATTTTAGTCAAAGGCTCCCATATTCCATATTTGGAATTTAATTCCTACATTAATTATTTCTGTATGGACTTGCACAGTTGCACTATACAACTGATTTAAAGTCAGAAGTTCATTTCTTTTCTGGTACTACCGTATGTATCCTACTAGGCTACTCGAGATTATTAAGTCGTACTTTGCCAATGTTAGCAAGCTTTTCGATTTATGGGAGAAGCAAAATATCTACTCGCTTCTGTTTTTAATTATATTAAATTATATTAAAGGGCATTAGCACAAATAGGAAAAAATAAGCGTGCAAATAAGAAAACGGTGAAACTGTCCCCCAATAAGGAACAAAAAACAAAGGCCCCGAGTAAAAATGGGGAAGGAATTATATGCAGATATTATGTAAAAGATAATTGCAGATATAAGAGAGGACAATGTACACATGAACATCCCCCAATATGCAATTTCTTCTACAATAATGGTCATTGTAAATTCGGGGACAGATGCAGATTCTACCACCCGGACATTTGCACGACTTATGCAAAATATGAACAGCTGGGAACCCCCGCGCCGAACCGCTTCCTGGCAAGAAACTACCAGAAGAGGTAGGCGGAAACGGATCTCTCTCGGCGGACCATAGGGCAATTAAACACGTAATGCCGGAAAAAAACGAACTTGAAATGCACAAGGGGCAACGCAAAACAAAGAACATAAATATTGTCCTGGCTAATATGCAAGGAATAAAACCAAACCACTGTTTCGTACCTGAAAGGATTTATGGACAAAACAAGAGCGGACATCGCATGCCTCACAGAAACTTATCCCAAAGAGTACCAAGGAAATTGTGAAAAGCTGAAAACTGCGAACATTGTACTGAAAAGAAAGGGGTAAATATAGAGTTTCAACTTACTAAGAGCGGATAGAACAGCGAGACGTAAAGGTGGCTGTGCTATATATGTACATGAAGGTCATATGACAGAGACGGTAATAAGTAAATCGAGCAGCTTTATGGAACTCCTAGCAGTGAAAGTAGAAAAACTAAACGTGATACTGATAGTCATCTATGGACCTCCAAAGACTCCAACCGAAAAATTCTCGGATGCCATTGATAATATCAGAAACCTAATAAAGTCTGTAAACCTTCCATCCCCCTAGTATAATGCTCTGCGGAGACTTTAACTTCCCATTTATAAAATACGAAAAGGTGGATAGGATATGTATGTATGTATGTATGTAATGTATATATGTGTATGTATATGTATATTGTACAGGGTGTTTATAAAGTTCATCTATTTCAGTGAAAACGTAGCAAAAAGAGTAAAATTCCATACCAATATAATATAAGGCATACATTTAATCAATACTTAAACATATGATTCTACATAAGCACCATCAGTATCTCTACAGAGTTCGAATCTGTCAGCAGCAATGCGGAACACATTTTGGAGCATGACGGGCGTTATTTTTTAATGCTGTTACGATACGAGCCCATAAATCTTGCAGATCTGTAACCCTCGTTTGATAGACGTTTGATTTGATAAATACCCATGTAAAGAAATCCAATGGCGTTAGGTCAGGAGATCGGGCCACCCAGGGCCTGTTGCCACCACGTCCGATCCACCGATTTGGAAATCGTTCATTTAGGTACTCCCGAACAATTTTTCCGTAATGACAAGTTTCTTGAAAGACGATGGTGTTTAAAATGCCATTTGAATGACGCTCGGACATTTACGTGCTCGTATCGTAACAGCAGTTACAAAACTAACCCCTGTCATGCTCCAAAATGTGTTCCGCAATGCTGCTGACAGATTCGAACTCTGTAGAGATACTGATGGTGCTTATGTAGAATCGTATGCTTAAGTATTCATTAAATGTATGCCTTCTATTATATTGGTATGGAATTTTACTCTTTTTGCTACGTTTTCACTGAAATAGACACAGGAGATAAGAGAAAATACCAGAAAAAATAACTGGGCAGATCTGGTATTCACGAATGACACGAACTTGATTGCTGATATAAAAATAACCCCATCTATTATCTCAGACCACAACACAATCGGGATATCAGCAAATATGGCGACAACATTAAAAGACAATGCACATACTGAAGAAATAAGCAAATTTGGGACTTTAACTTAAATTCCAAGACTATAAATTGGGAAGCAATCGGATCACACACGGCCCACATAGAGTGGAGAACAGTTTTAGAGAATAAAACAAGTAAAGAAATGCTAACAAGTCAAATTTGGAAGAAAAGACGCTGAGAACTTTAGAAAAATATGCTCCGAAAGCACAGCCAAAAGGAAACAGGAACTGGTTGAAGAGGCAAGAAAGAGACTAGTGGCGAAGTTAGCTAATTGCAGAGACAACAATGCCAGGAAAGTAATGAAAGAAAAACTGGAGAGTATCGATAGGGCAATACAAACCCTGATTAAGGGTCATACAGAGAGGGAAGAGGAAAAGGCGGTAGAAACAATAAAGGAAAATCCAAAATACTTCTATAGCTATGCGAAAAGGAAAACAAAAACGCGCGCGACTATCGGGCCTTTAAGGAAAGGAAATAATTAACTAACAGACTATCTAAAAGAAATATCTGAAACATTGAGAGCCCAATATGAATCAGTCTTCAGTACCGCAAAAAAAGTGACAAAGCGATACCTGACATAGATGCGTTCTTTGAAGAGAAATTGCAAGGAGTTTATATAACAGATTTTGATTATACCCTAGAAGATGTAGCGCGAGCTATAGGAAAAATGAAATCACATTCAGCTGCAGGTCCGGACAAATGGAACGCATTATTGATTAAACTGTAAAAATGAAGTAGTTACACCCTTATACTGGATATGGAGAAGATCCCTAGACACTGAGAAAATACCAGAGATGGGCATACATACTTTAAGATGTATTTAAATACTAAATACGACGCAAATTTTTATTTAAATACCAAACAGGAGCGGCTCGCAAGTAGGCACTGTGGAACTGCAGCACCCCCATGATCTTATACTCTTTATATTTAAATATTTAAAATATCCTCTCTGATTGTTTTTTTTTCAATGAACTTTGAGTTTTTAAGTCAGATTATATCCTTTTTTCCTTAAACTATTTCAATGCCGAACGAATGAATCACGAAAGTAGCTTCAGCCTTCCCGTGGAACTGCGTACTTAACAGTTCCAGATTTTGTTCGAAACGCTTGAAATCTCGGTGGCGGACGTACGAAGAGCGAGTCAGAATCGCGGGTTTAAGAGGATCCAAACTTCCAAAGCACTGTGGACAGAGCAGTGCCGATTTGTTTGTTTGACGTAGTAGTTGTGTTGCTGTATCGTTTGCTAATTCGAAATTTAATTTCCGAATTGCATTTATCAATGATTCGTTATCCTTTATTTTTTGTCGTGAGATTGAAGTTAATTATATAATAATTGGATTATTTACAATATATAGCTTTCATTTCTTAGAATATTTTTTCGCTCAGAATAAAAACAGAAGAATGGAATTTGTTTATAAATAAAAATTTTGGCAAATTCGAAATTACCCGTTAAGCGTAAGTACCCTATAATTGATTATGATACTATTTTACTTATTTTTATGACCGAGTAGTGAGTAGTTATCTATTTATCTATTCGACTCTCTCTCTCTCTCTCTCTCTCTCTCTCTCTCTCTCTCTCATATATATAATCGACACAATTGTTCGCAATTTCTGAGGCAGCACCCCCATAACTGAAAGTCACGAGCCGCCACTGATACCAAATACACTACTGTAAACTGGAATGTAATTAAATACTAAATACATTACTTCAAACATGTGTTTAAATACAATCTAAATACATCCTAAATACATTACATTTTCAGTGTTTATTATTGTTATAGTTTGAGGCTTCCTATCCGCAACAAGGGCGATACAAAGAGAGGCAACAGAAAAAGGAGTACAATTTCCTATAATAAACATAACACAGTACAGTTTGGAACAGTTCCAGGAAAAATAAAAAAATTCTCGATTCACAAAAAAACATGAGACGAATACTGCTGATAATGGAAAAAAAATCCATCCCCCCGGGACCTAGGCCTCTAAGCACTTTCATTCCACTAGAATTCGCGGACGATACTAAAATAGGCGGTAAGGTTGTTAACGAGGACGATAGAAATAGGATCCAAGACGATGTAGACAGGATTATGGAGTGGACGGATAAGTGGCAGATGCAATTTAACGTAGATAAATGTAAAGTTTTGCATATAGGTTCTCGCAACAATAATTACGCGTATACGATGGATGATAGGGAGTTAGCGAGCGTTGACGAGGAAGTAGATTTAGGCGTACGCGTAACTAAAGATTTAAAGGTTAGGAACCAGTGCCTGGAGTCTTGCGCAAAAGCTAATAGGATGTTAGGCTTCATAGCGCGTAATTTCGAATTTAAATCGAAGGATATTATATTGCCCCTTTACAAGTCCCTAGTCAGGCCTCATTTAGAATATGCCGTTCAGTTTTGGTGCCCGTACTTGCGTGAGGATATTGATAGGTTAGAAAGGGTTCAGCGTCGTGCCACGAAACTTATTCCGTCATTGCGCAATAAGCCTTATGAAGATAGGATTAAAGAGTTAGACTTGTATTCACTCGCAACTAGAAGATTAAGGGGGGAGCTTATTGAAGTTTTCAAAATCGTTAATAACATCGATAACGTAAATTTTGACAAACTGTTCACTTTCGATAATAGTAATACTCGCAATAACGGATTTAAGTTGCGTGGCAGACGTTTCATTACTAATATCGCTAAAAACTTCTTTACGTTTAAAGTAATTGATAAATGGAATAATCTTCCCGCGTCAGTCGTTCATTCTACCAGCGTTAATATGTTTAAGAACCGTCTTGACAGACATTTTAAAAGTATTAACGTGTTTAAAATTAAAAAAAGAAAGTTAACAACAGGAGCTCTGGTGGTGGTGCTCGAGGATGAGTCTGTTGACGATGAGTGCCAGCTTGTGACATGCCAGCGTGTGATGCCAGCAAAAAAAAAAAAAAAAAAAAAATTAGACTAACACGAACGTAGATGTAGCTCGTAGCGTAAACTAACCCACTTTTTGTTTAACTACCTTTTTTTTTTTTTTTTTTTTTTTTTTTCCCTTATCTCCTTTCTTTGCATGTCTGTAACTCTTTACTTGCATGTTTGTAGTTTGCATGGTATGACAGTGAGTTAAGACTGTGTTTGCATGGTTTGTAAGCGTTCTTATTTTACTTTTCATCTTTCACCCCTCTCCTATTTTCTCCGACTATTTTTCTGACTTGTCGGCAGTGGCCGGCGGATGATGATGGTGAGACTTTTTTCCTCTTTTTCTGAATGAATGTTAACCCACGAATTATATGTGTTGCTCCTTACTTAACCCCTTATTCTCCTCTCTTCTCTTAACCCCCTACTCTTTCCTTTCTCTCGGGCTAGCCTTAGAGTGGATCTTAGGGTCTTTGTTAGCCTTAGCTTCTGTAGATCTGTAGATATTCGCCTTCATCAGTGACAAGCTCTCAAAAAGTCCGTCGCACAAAAAAAAAAGTTTTACTGGAGCTGATTTTTTGCAAGTATATTTAAAAATGTATTTGAAAATATGTATTTATAACTACAAAATACATCAATAATAATGTATTTAAATATGTATTTGAAGACCTACAAAAATGTATTTATAAATACAGTATTTAAATACAACTTGTACTTAAATACATTCCATTCATTATCATGCTAACAAACATAGCCTACTGTTGCTGTTCACTTCACTTAGTAACATCCTTTGCTCACTATACAAAGATCAGCAGAAAAATCAGCGATGCAAAAGAGGTGGAGGCCTTGTAGAGGGACACGAACAAAATATACAAATGGTCAGAAGACATGACATTTAACACCGAGAAATTTCAGCTTTTGGGATATGGTAGAAATGAGGAACTTAGACTGCATATTATGCTCCAGATAGACAGGAAATTCAGAGAAGCACGAAAGCGATCGATTTTGGTGTTATAATGACCAATGATGCGAAATTTGAAACAAAATCAAATAGCGATAAACAAAGCAAAAAGATTCGCGGGACAGGTACTAAGAACCTTCAAAAGAAGGAACAAGGCGGTAATGATTCCCCTCCTGAAAAACTGATCAAACCAAAACTTGGATGCTGCTCAGTCTTGACGTCCCCATACAAGGAAGAAATTAATAAACGAAGATATTCAGAGACATTTCACAGCCAAGATCGATGGCTGCAAAGACTACGTAAATTAAATCTGTACTCCCTGGAAAGAAGAAGAGAGAGGTGCACCATGTACATGGAAAATAATCGAAAAACTGGTACTAAACCCAATTACCATCCAAAGAACGCTGGAAAATAGGAAAGGCAGAATGGGTAGTGTTCCCAAATTAAAGGCCCGACAAGGGACCTCCTCAACACTGAAGGAAAATAGCTTGGTTGTCAAAGGGACAAGACTTTTTAATCAGCCTCCAAAGGACCTCAGAAATGTGACAAGAGTCAAAGTTGAAGTCTTCAAAAGAAGACTAGATACCTGGCTCAGGATGGTACCAGATGAGATGGGTCTACCTGGCTATGGCGTGGAGAGCGCAAGAGAACAACTCGCTCCTCTACCAAGCCACACCTTATGGCGGGGCCACCAGTTTGACCTTCGTATGAAGAGAGACCAACGCACGGAACTGCAACGAGGTTAGCGAGGTGTGTGTATATATATATATATATATATATTTGCACCTTGGGAGAGCACCCCTGTTACATGCTGTAGGGCGTTGCGCCCCGTTCGCAGGGCCGCCTCTGATCCTGCCTTGCTTCAGTCTCTGTTCCTTCAGTACACTGCTTGTCACTCTACATGTGTTGCGGTCTTCACAGATGACTCGAGGTCGGCGGGGGGCGTTGGGGCTGCGGCTGTTCCCCAGTCGTCTGCCCTTGCTCCCCAGTGTACCCGCCTCCCTAATGGGGCTTCCGTTTTCACGGCGGAGCTCTATGCCATTCTGAGCTCTCTGGAGGTGGTGCGGGAGCATCCGGATGGGTCATTTGTCATTTATTCGGATTCCCGCAGTGCCCTGGATGGCTTGGAGTGTTTCGACCCAGTCCACCCACTGGTTCGGCGTATCCAGTTGCTTTGCCATTTCCTTGTCACTTCTGGTGGCAAGGAGGTGGTATTTTGCTGGGTCCCTGCACAGTGCACATGTTAACGTAACTGGAAATGAGGCTGCCGATCAAGCTGCCCGTTCCGCGTGCCGACTACAGGTTTCACCCATGCCCCTTCCCTTTTCAGACTATATCCCTAGTTTTCGTAGTTGTTTGCGCTCCCGGTGGCAGAGTCGCTGGGATGTCGCTACAACTAACAAACTCTGCAAAATCAAACCCAAATTAGGATGTTGGGCCTCTTCCTTCCATCGGTCTCGGCATAAGGTGGTGGTTCTGGCCCGCCTCCATATTGGCCACACCCACCTGACCCATGGTTATTTGATGGCCGGGGATCGGGTGCCCCGATGCCTTAATTGTAATGTTCCGTTTACAGTTGCCCACCTCCTGGTGGAGTGTCCGCTTTACTCTGCGCTGCGCGCAGAGTATTTTCCCTTTTTGACGAACGTCGGGCCTTGTGATAGGCTTGGCGCTATCCTGGCTGAAGGTCCCCACTTTTCGGTGACCGGATTGTTCTCATTTCTCTCGTTCCCGACTTCTTTACCGACTGTGATTTCGATATGATTTTTCTATATCCTTCTCCCCCACCCAGGTCTATTCTTCATCTCCGTTAGCTATCTTATAGTTTTGTCATATGTTCGCTCTGCTATCCACCTTTATTTTGATGGCCATGAGTGGTCATACCTTGGAAGAAAAAAAAAAAAAAAAAAAAAAAAATACACACAACACACACACACACACACACACACACACACACACACACACACACACACGGTGTCCGAGAATTATCTGTACAATTTTTGGCTGTTATTAAAAGTCAACCATGAAGTGTAGAAATTCTAGTGTGGTCCCATTTTACAGAGAATCTCATTAAGTTTTTTCTGATACCAAAGATCAAAGATCTTGTGTACAATACGCGGGTGACAGACATTGATGATTTAAAAGCAAGAATCACAGCTGCTATTGAGCGAATTGATGTGGATATGCTGCAGCGTACATGGCAACATTTGGAGTATCGATTGGATGTTTTGCGAATCACTAATGGTGCACATATCGAATGTTTGTAACAACGTTACTTTAATAAAAGAAACTTTTGAAAATACAGATTCTAAATAATCTTGTTTAAGAATTTTACGTGTTATCAAGAATTTTATTAAAAGATGAAATTGTACAGATAATGTTCGGACACACTGGAATTTCTAAAAAACTTGTCAAAACTTGGTATCAGAAAAAACTTAGAGATTCTCTGTAAAATGGGACAACTGGAATTTCTACACTTCATGGTTGACTTTTAATAACAGCCAAAAATTGTACAGATAATTCTCGGACACCCGGCATATCTATTACCGAGCACGCTCTTGTCACACAGTATATAAATACTAGTGTGGAGAATAACTCTGGTGAGCAACCAATTGGTTTCATCCACCCAGTTATTGACATAAAAGGAATTTAATAATTGTTAGATTAACTACCTACCTACTCAGTGAACCATTTTCGTTACCTCCCAACTACCCACACATCAGTTTTCCATAGTTGGATGGTTAGTTAGAAAAGCTGTAATTTGTAAGATAACTATTGTTGTTAATGGAGGGTTTGTTTCTATAGATGTACAAAGATTTTAAAATTCGGAGTTCTGTAAGGTTATTGGATCTAGTTAGAATTTCGAACTGAGTTTTGTGAAGGGGATGGTTGTTTTCATTACTATTGTTTCTAATTGCGGATTGTGGTGGGCTACTGAGGGGACGGTTGGTACGGACTGATAAGCCCAAATGATGAGAGAGGCGTACCTCCAGTTGGAGTTGCGTACTGCCAATATACGCAGCCTTACAGCTGTCGCACGTGTATTTATAAACAACATTAGGGCATACAGTTTTGGTAAATTTGTCTTTGAACATTAAAAAATTTGATAATTTAAGTAGGTTGACGAGGGCGAATCTAAAATTTATTTGGGAATAACTAGACTTAAGCAGTTTGGACACTTCACCTCGAATACGCAATGATAAATAACTGTGTCCAACCTGCTTAAGTCTAGTTATCTCCAAATAAATTTTAGATTCGCCCTCGTCAACCTACTTAAATTATCAAATTTTTTAATGTTCAAAGACAAATTTACCAAAACTGTATGCCCTAATGTTGTTTATAAATACACGTGCGACAGCTGTAAGGCTGCGTATATTGGCAGTACGCAACTCCAACTGGAGGTACGCCTTTTTCATCATTTTGGCTTATCAGTCCGTACCAACCGTCCCCTCAGTAGCCCACCACAATCCTCAATTAGAAACCATAGTAATGAAAACAACCATCCCCTTCACAAAACTCAGTTCGAAATTCTAACTAGATTCAATAACCTTACAGAACTCCGAATTTTAAAATCTTTGTACATCTATAGAAACAAACCCTCCATTAACAACAACAGTTCATCTTACAAATTACAGCTTTTCTAACTAACCATCCAACTTTCATAGATATATACCTTTCAATTAACTGACCATACAGTTTTCTCTGTTTCTGCCAAATATGGAGGTTGACGTAAACATTGTGTATTTACCAATTGAAGTAATTTTAATTTTAATGATTTTAATTTTCTTTTGTATAGATGTAAGTTTCATTATTCTTATTTTTGTTTTAAGGTTCTAAGACTTATAATTCACTGATGATGACAAAAGATTTGTCGAAACGTCTGAAGTATAAAAAATAAACAAATGTTTGCTGTTGTGTTGGTCCTTCTTTTCATCTGTAAGCTCCGTTTCCCTAAGGAGAAGTCAATAGCTTTGATATATATATGAAGACTACACACCTAAAAATTTTCTTCTGAAATCGTGTACGAATAGCTTTCTAAAAGAATATAGAATCATCTTTACTGTTTTATGCAGATAAAAAGGAATTAAAAATGTGCCCATTTTTGTATATATGCATCAAATTTTAATTCATGTAATTAGCATATTTCAGCCCAGTTCACATAAAAATACAGATATTAAAAACAATACGACTTAATTAATGGTACGACCAAAATGTAAATAAATGAAGAGAACTTTAAATACATTACATTTGTATGAAGAATATAAAAACACACTAATTAGGCCAATCGTGGCTGGCCAAGGCAGAAAAATAGAAACTTTAGGCTATTTAAAGTTAAAAACTAAGTGAAAAAGCTCTTTCAAGGTAAGGTTCATTATGTGAAATAAAAAATAAAAAAAAAGTTAAAAGAGTGTTCCGGAAATACAAATAGTTTGTTAGCGTGCTGTTGGCTTCGATGTTTATTTTGAATTTAAATTCTATGCCGTCCGCATCAGCTTTCGTTCATCTTTTAAAAAAGTGGGATTTGTATTTGCTAGCTCGCTAGGAACGAAATTGTCATAAATTTTATCACTTCTTATTAAATTACAAATTTTTAATTTAATTTAAAATGATCTTACAAAATTTGAATGATCAAAGCCGACTATTTTCTAAATTAAGAAGTAGGCCCAACATTCTGGATTTATTTCTTACCTCTCATCCTTCTTCTTACTCTGTGGAACTTTTTCTCCGTTGGGCTCCTCCGTCCACAATCTTGTAGCTATTTCCTGTCCTATCGCTCCAATTCGACCTTTGGGTCCTCCCAAGAGGAAGCGCCTTTAGCACTTTGGGGCCGCTGACTGGGAGGCCCTTAGGCAGTATTGTGATTTCCCATGAAATGATTACTGCTCCCGTGGTTTCTATGCCGTCCGCATCAGCTTTCGTTCATCTTTTAAAAAAGTGGGATTTGTATTTGCTAGCTCGCTAGGAACGAAATTGTCATAAATTTTATCACTTCTTATTAAATTACAAATTTTTAATTTAATTTAAAATGATCTTACAAAATTTGAATGATCAAAGCCGACTATTTTCTAAATTAAGAAGTAGGCCCAACATTCTGGATTTATTTCTTACCTCTCATCCTTCTTCTTACTCTGTGGAACTTTTTCTCCGTTGGGCTCCTCCGTCCACAATCTTATAGCTATTTCCTGTCCTATCGCTCCAATTCGACCTTTGGGTCCTCCCAAGAGGAAGCGCCTTTAGCACTTTGGGGCCGCTGACTGGGAGGCCCTTAGGCAGTATTGTGATTTCCCATGAAATGATTACTGCTCCCGTGGTCCGGGCCCTTCCGAGTGTGCTGAGCGCATCACCGAGGTGATTCTCTCGGGCATGGAGGCGTACATTCCATATTCTATTCCTACTACTAATGCAAAAAAACCTTGGTTTAACTACTTTTTCTAATGCTATCCGCAACAGAGATGAGGCTTTCAGAAGGTACCATCACCATCCAACTCCTGAATCTCGCTCAGCTTGTATTTCTGCCCGGAATCGTGCAAAATCTGTTCTTCGGCTCACCAAAAATTCCTTCATCCGACAAAAATGTGAAAATCTATCCAATTCTAATTCTCCTCGCTCTTTCTGGAATCTAGCTAAGAACCTCTTCAACAACTTTACTTCCTCCTCTTTCCCTCCTCTTTTTCATTCCGACGTCTCGGTTGCAGTCTCTTCTCCTGACAAAGCTGAATTCTTCGCTCAAACTTTCGCTTTCAACTCAACTCTGGACTATTCCGGTGCTGTTCCTCTATCTCCTCCTCCCTCTGACTTTGTCTGAAATTAGGAATCTCTTCCAAAAATGTTCTTTTTGCCTCATCTGGGCTCAACTCTATGCAGGCGTATGGTCCTGATGGTGTTCCTCCTATTGTTCTTAAGAACTGTGCTTCTGTGCTGACACCCGCAAACTATAGAGTACTGTTCCAAAGAAGGGTGACCGCACTCAACCATCCAACTATCGTTCAACTGCTTTGATTTCTTGTCTTTCTAAAGTTTTTAATCTCTCTTTAATAAGAAGATTCTTAAACACCTCTCTTCTCACAATCTTCTTTCAGATCGTCAGTATGGGTTCCGCAATGGACGCTCCACTGGCAATCTTGCATATCTCTGACGTTTGGTCATCCTCCTTTCGGGATTTTGGTGAAATTTTTGCTATTGCGCTTGAGTCTAGTGGTTCTCAACCTGTTTTGTATGGTTACCCAAAACCAATTCTAACCCATCTCCATTACCCCAATCATTAGATATTATTTTTTACAACTTCTGGATTATTACAATATTATTTTTTATAATTTCTGGATCGCGTGTTATTACCCCACAAAATAGTTGTCATTACCCAAGTTGTGTAATTTACCCACTGGTTGAGAACCAATGCGCTAGACATATCGAAAGCTTTTGGTAGAGTCTATCACAAATCTTTAATTTCCAAACTGCCCTCCTTCGGTTTCTATCCTTCTATCTGTGCCTTCATCTCTGATATCCTTTCTGGCCGATCTATAGCTGCGGTTGTAGATGGCCACTGTTCTTTTTAAGCTATCAACAATGGAATTTCTCAGGGTTCTGTCCTGTCACCCACTCTTTTCCTTTTATTTATTTAATTATTTATTAATTAATGATCATTTAATTCGCACTTCCTGTACTATTCACTCCTATGCTGATGATTCCACTCTTCGCTTTCCAAAGCATACCTCTCAACAGTCACTCCATGATTTGCGTAGGACGGCTATAGAGCACCTAACCTCTGATCTTACTGCTATCTCTGACTGGGGCAAAGAAAAATTTGTTGCTTTCAATGCCTCAAAAACTCAGTTCCTCCATTTGTCTACTCGTCACAATCTTCCACACGACTATCCCCTTGCCTTCAACAAAAACACAACTCAACCCTTCCTCTTCTCTTAACATTCTTGGCATTTCCTTTTTTGTGATCTTTCCTATAAAGATCACATACACTTTCCAAAAAAGCTTCTAAGAGGTTAGGTGTGCTGTACTGCCTTCGCAGTTTCTTCAACCCCGCTCAGTCGCTGTCTCTGTACAGGGGTCTTGTCCGCCCCCTGTATGGAGTATGCTTCTCGTGTATCATGTATGGTGTGGCTTTATATATTCTTTCAGGCATCAGCTCTTGACCCCCTCCATCCTGCATAAAATGAATCAAAAGTCCACTTAGGCTCCCGTCACCTTCACATACAAATCCAGTAAAGCGGCAATATAAATATATAAAATTAGTTTTAATATAAACTTACCACTAGAAAAATAAAAATTAAGGTGAAAACAAACGCAAAATCTGGAGATACCAAAATAAAAATCTTAATTAAATAATCATTCCTGAACAAAGGCCGCTATGGTTATCAACTGCATATATATTCTAACGAAATAATAATGGAATTAAACTGTAAAAATATCTTCCTTCATCTGACTGGTCAGAGTTTCGGCCTGCTTGTTTGATGGAGTTGTTTAACCTCCTTCATAACATCTACGATCATATATTGAAGGAGAATTACAGCTTCACGTTGGATCCGAACCACTAGTCGCTACATAATCTGGACGCAGAAGACTGTGCCCTTGCCCCATCCAACTACAACCCAGATCCAATGTCGCTTAACTTCGCTGATTAACGGGAAGCGATTACGACATTGTGGCTACGTCGTAGCAACAGAGTTTAGGGCATTTCTTTTTGTGCGGGAAAGAGGGGCTAAGGGCGAATGCCCACAAAAACGCCCCCCTTCCCTTTTGGAAGAAGAGAGTCAAAATGAAGCTCCAGGGTTTTCGAGATGCCGAGACACTGCGTTTGAAAGATTGGGAGTCATAGACAGGGCGAAAGATGGATTGAGGAAGATTGTTCCAGAGTTCACCGGCTGAGTAGATGAAAGATTGAAAATACCGATTAACCCTTGCGTTAGAAAGTTAGACAGAAAAGGAATGAGAATGTGTCAAAAGTCTGGTGCTGCGTGCTCTCCTTAAAGGAGGAGGCATGCAGTTAGAGGGTTCAGAAAAGCAGTATCCATTACAATGGCGATAGTAAAGAGAGAGCGAGGCAACATTGCGGCGAAGAGAGAGGGATTGAAGACAGTGAGTAAGAGGCGGGGAATTGATGAGACGAAAAGCCTTTGACTCTCCACCCTGTCAAGTAGAGCTGTGGGTTGAGCCAACCCACACATGAGAAGCATACTTCATACAGGGGCAGACAAGACCTCTGTAAAGAGAGAGCAACTGATTAAAGGTGAAAAAACTGCAAAACCGGTAGAGCACACCTAAACTTTTAGAAGCTGTTTTAGAAAGAGTATATGTGATCCTTTCAGAAAAGATCACGAGAAAAGGGAACTCCAAGAATGTTAAGAGAAGAGGAAAGATTGAGTTGTTTATTGCTGAAGATAAGGGGATAGTCGTGTGGAAGATTGTGACGATTAGACAGATGAAGGAACTGAGTTTTTGAGGCATTAAAAGCCACGAGGTTTTCTCTGCCCCAGTGATAGTTGAAAGGTCAGAGATCAGGTGTGCCAAAGCTGTCTCACATGAAGCATGGAATGACTGATGAGAGAGACGCTTTGTGTGAAGTGGGTGGAGAAGTGAATAGTGGAATATCGGCATAGGAGTGGATAGGACAGGAAGTATGACCTAAAAGATCATTGATAAATAAAAGGAAGAGAGTGGGTGACGGGACAGAATCCTGAGGAACACCACTATTAATAGCTTTAGGAGGAAAACAGTGGCCATCTACAACCGCTGCTACAGATTGGCCAGAAAGGAAATCAGAGATGAAGGCACAGATAGGAGGATAGAAACCAAAGGAGGGGAGTTGGGAAATTAAGGATTTGTACCAGACTCTATCAAACTCTTTTGATATGACTGGCGCAATAGTGAAGGCGTTACCGAAATCCCGAAAGAAAGATGACCAGAGTCAGAGATATGCAAGATGATCGCCAGTAGAGCGTCACTTCGGAACCTATACTGACGATCTGAAAGAAGATTAAGAGTAGAGGTGTTTATGAATCTTTCCATTAAGGACAGATGAAAAAACCTTAGAAAGGCAAGAAATCAAAGAAATTGGACAATAGTTGGAGGGGTGAGAGCGGTCACCCTTCTTTGGGACAGGCTTAATGAAAGCAAACTTCTAGCAGGAAGGAATAGCACCAGATGAAAGACGAAGACTAAAGAATTTGTCTTGGCAAGGTGTGAACACAGAAGCACAGTTCTTGAGAACAACAGGAAGGACACTATCAGGACCGTACGCCTTCCTAGAGTTGAGCCCAGATAGGGCAGAAAAAACATTTTGGAAGAGTTTCTAATTTTAGATATAATAAAGTCAGAAGGGGGAGAAGATGAAAGAACAGCACCAGAATCGTCCGGGGTTAAGTTGGAGGCGAAAATTTGAGCGAAGAGTACAGCTTTACCAGGAGAAGAAACGGCAACCGAGTTTATTATGAACTTGCTCCTCCCCGTGAATTTTAGGTTTTTAGGGATGACATAACTGCCATAATGTTTGTAAGGAAGTGAGCTTTAGAGGATTCAGATCTGGTGTCAGTTTTATGTTATTCCTTTGTAGCTATTCTCTTACGAAACTGGAAAGAGTCACTCCTTTTCCTACGTCGTGTTGGTGAGTGTACTCCAAGGGCCACATGAACTCCAGCCGATGCCAGCGGCTGGGAGCGAACCAGCACCACACCGCTCGTGGTTCGCCACATTAACCACTAAGCTATCGGGCGACTAAACTTAAAACTGATATAACCTAATCTATCGTTATTTTAGTTTTCTTACAAAATTAAATTTACTCTTTCTTTTTTCAGCCATTCAACATCCGCGTCTTTCATCTGAGTATCGTAGCTGGCTTATCTTTTGCACTGTTCCTAACAATTCCCGCCCTCATTTTTGCCAAAATCGAACCCGGTTGGAATTATTTGGACGCTCTTTATTATTGTTTCATTTCCATGACGACTATTGGATTAGGAGACTATATTCCGGGGGATGCCAGAGATCAGCCATTGCGCCCTTTGTATAAAGTTGCCATAACAGGTGAGGGTTTCTTTTTCCGTTTCCAAAGTTTAAAAAATGCATTTAATTTAACAGGAGCCAAAAACACTTGTTACCTTGTATATTAAGAAAATGAGCCATCTCCACCATATACAGTGTTTATCGCGTGCAGAGAAATTAATAAAAGATTGTAAATTTATTTTATAATTTAAATATGATTGTAGCCGCTGGGAAGAGGGTGCAAATTTTTAAGCGAAAGGAGTGCCTCATTGCTCGTAACTTACTTATTCACAACCAGTTGTACAATTTAATTAACTTTGTTAATTGCAAGTCAATAAATATGTTGAACACGTATTACTCGACTTACCATACTTATTATTCCTTTACAAACATTGATGATGATTGGCAGGAGACGAATCCCATATGTATATTACAAAACTACTCTCACCAGGATTCGAACTCGGAACCAGTGGTGTAGTCCCGGGGTAACGCAAAGTAACGGCGTTACCCTACTGGTTTTATTTTACTTTATATTTTTCATATTTTTTGCTGTTTCTACTGAACATTTTTGTAATACATACTCTTTCTAACTATATTTCTTTCCTAACCCCTTCAATTTCAACGTGTTTTTGGGAATGTACATAAAATGTATAAACGCTGTAGAATTTTATAGAAACGCTATATAAGAAAAATTGTTGTTGCGTTACCCTACTGAAGAAATTACGACTACACCACTGCTCGGAACCTCTCGAGTCGCGAGCGTTACCACCACACAACAAGGTAAAAACTAACACTTGTCACGCTTGCGACTCCTACTAAAAAGGTCCCTGGTTCGAATCCTGGTTGGAGTAATTTTTTATTGTACAAAAAACACTTTTGGATCTTTTCTTTAACCTTTTTTAGGTTACCTCCTGGTGGGATTAACGTTTGTGATGCTTCTGCTGCATCTCTACAACGACGTACCCCAACTAAACATAGGTTTCTTCCTGCTGAGAAGATCGGACGCGGCCACTGACCCTGAGAGAATGAGACTCAGTGCCGCAGGGGGTATTCCAAGTCAAAAATACACCCAGGTAATTGAACTTTCTTTGCATTGGTTTCCTTAAGACTATTTTCCCTCGTCAAGGGAAGAATGGATACATAGGCTTTCTGATCAATATTTACCTTACCCTGACTTAGTTTAATCTGACCTAAGTTAGTCTGACTTAACCCAATCCTGAAAAACACAATGTAGCTTTCGACAACCTGTCATAGCTTGCTGGTAACTCGCAAAAACACCAGTGGTTTTTTTTTTTTTTTTACTTTAAATAGACTGGGCAGGGGTTGTCAGCTGTCGAGCGTGAGTTCCTTAGCGAATTTTTTTGTATTCACTTGCTTCTTCCCTCATGTGTTTTCTTTATGCAGGAAAGAGGGACCTAGGGCTAATGATCTCAGAAACGTCTTCCCCCACCATAGAGAAAAGATAGGAAAAGGAAATCCCGAAAGGAGGATGACCATGAGTCAGAGATATGCAAGAAGATCGCCAGTAGAGCGTACCTTCCGGAACCCATACTGACGATCTGAAAGAAGATTGTGAGAAGAGCGTTGTGTTTAAGAATCTTCCTATTAAGGATAGATTCAAAAACTTTTGAAAGGCAAGAACTCAAAGCAATTGAACGATAGTTGGAGAGTTGAGAGCGGTCACCCTTCTTCGGGTGAAAGCGAACTTCCAGCAGAAAGGAACAGTACCAGATAAAAGACAAAGACAAGGACGAAAGAGCATGCTTAGGCAAGGTGTAAGAACAGAAACAGTTCTTGAGAAGAACCAGGAGGGACCCTATCAAGACCATACGCCTTCCTAGAGTTGAGCCCAGATAGGGGAGAAAAAATATCTTTGGAAGAGATTCTAATTTCTGACATAATTAAGTCAGGGGCGGGGGGAGATGGAGGAACAACAACGGAATCACCCAGGGTTGAGTTGGAGGCAAAGGTTTGAGCGAATAATTCAGCTTTATTAGGAGAAGGAATGGCAACTAAAACGTCAGAATGGAAAAGAGGAGGGAAAGAAGTAAATTTGTTGGAGAGGTTTTTGGCTAGGTTCCAGAAAGAGCAAGAAGAATTAGAATTGGATAGGTTTTCACATTTTGTCTGATGAGGGAATTTGTGGCGAGTCGAAGAACAGATTTTTGCATGATTCTGGGCAGAAATATAAAATGAGTGAGTCGAGAGTTGGATGACGATGGTATAGCATTAGAACAAGCAAAGTTAAACCATGGTTTTCTTTTTGGGGTGGCATTTAGTAGTAGGAAACGAATATGGAATGCAAGCCTCCATCCCCGAGATAATCACCACCTTGATGCACTCAGCGCACTGGGAGGCCGCGGAAGCAATAATCATTCCATGGGGAATCAAAGTACTGCCTAAGGGCCTCTCAGTCGCCGACGCCAAAATGCCAAAGGATCCAAAAGCCGAACTGGAGCGATAGGACAAGAAACGGATGATAGATTGTGGTTGAAGGAGCCTAACGGAGAAAAAGGTTTGACAAAGTATGAAGGATGATGAGCGGTTAGAAATAAATTCCAAATGTTGGGCCTATCTCTAAGATGATCGGGGATACGAGTTGGGTGCTGTACAATGTACGCTAGGTTACTCAGTAAATAATATATATATATATATATATATATATATATATATATATATATATTATATATTTTTTATATTTTAATTTCATTTTGCTGAATACAGAGTGTATACCTGTATTCACTATTATTTCCTCCCTCCCTCTTAAAGTTTGATAAGAAAGTCAGTGAATTTAAATTTGAAGTATTAATTAATTAATTAATTACGCACTAATTCTCATTTTCATTTACTCGTCTAATTTTTTCTACTTGGTAATAAGATAATTTTATATTCTTGTGTATTAATGGGATGCAAGAACATTTCGTACTGTGGTTACGAATATACAGTTTAAATTATTATTTTTACTGTGAAAATTAATAATGTTGAGGTCTTCTAAAACTTAAAATAAAAAGTTTATCGAAATATGAATCTTAACGAGTATCATTGTTGTTGGCTAAGCAGTTACTTGGAAAGTAAACGATAAGTTTGTAAATTCGTTGCAGTGACTTCGTATTTCATTAGTTACCTTTACTGTAAAGTAAAATTAGAATTTCTTACTAACACGTTTTTTATCAGCTTTTTGTTTTACAGCACAACGATCAAACGGTTATGCAAAACGTCAAAGTGGTCTCTCGGCCCGTGGATTCTCCAAGCCCGGAAGAAGATACAACTCCTGTTCACGCCCAGATGCCTCAAATCCTACACAACCCGTAAACCCCTAAGGACGCCACCATTTACGTGTTTCTCATTAAATATTATTATTAGAATTTATTTAATCTTGTAACTAGAAATTTTGTGGTATTATCCAACGCTTGTTCATACGATCCTAAGTAGGCTAATACTTCAAAACAGATTAGCCAATAATTATAATTGATCAAAATGATTGTAGCCACTGCAGCAGATACGGCTACTATATAAATACACAGGTATAAGGAAAAAGCTTACGATTAAACAATGAAATTAAAATCGCTCTTAAGCTTTGATCTCGTTTAATGTTATTGAAATGTTAATATAAAATTAAATCTGTTATAATTAGGATAATTATAGAGAGAACATTTATGAAAAGGGTTTCAGTCTAGTGTTTTACGATACGCGTGTATAATAAATATGTTACTATAATGTCGTTGTCATTTGTTATATACAGTATATTAATTTTTAAGTTGTTGGTTGCAATTATATCCTAACAACGCCCATTATTATTATTATTATTATTATTATTATAATAATTATATATAATATATATTTTGTACGAAAAGATTTAGCTTCTTATTAAGCGTTGTAGATTTCTATTTGGCGAAGCAAATGAAAACAATTCAGTTGAAGCGAAGCAATTATTTCTGCTATTTTTTTTTTTTCATACCGAAACACGCCAAACAACATTGAGCAAAAGTGAAACAATTTTCGATGTGGCTTAGCTTTCACTACTATTCAAACATGAAAGAAAAAAAAATGGTCCAATATTGGGTAAACTTAAGCCCTCGGCAAAGTTGAATTTTCGTTTGAAAGGACTGATAATCCCGTCTTCCTGTTACTTTAAAATTTTTATTTACCAAAAAATACCAAATGAAAAAGAAACTGCTGCTTCTGCTTCAGG